>UXGD01001307.1:0-36498 GCA_900474315.1 Torymus auratus | reverse complement strand
AATACGTAGAATCACAAAAAATCAAGAGCACATTGCCCTGTGGTTTTGAACGTTCTATCATCCAATAAAAGTTTGAAATCGAAATATCAAGTGGTTTTTGACTTCAAACTTTTACTGGATGATAGAACGTTCAAAACCACAGGGCAATGTTCTCTTGAGTTTTTGTGATTCTACGTATTTTATTTTTAACAAGCTTTAAACTGTGTCAATTGCTCGGTCGATAATGGTACGACTATGGCATCCCCTTAATTGTTATGGCAAGAGGGCTTTCTCTTGAATAAAAGAACACGCCTAAATGGTTAGATTTAAGAAATTATTTAATTTCAGTTTTCTACAGCATGTTGAACAAAGTGGGTCCTACAGGACCCATAGGGTACGAAAGGATTAATATTATTGCTCTTAAGAAAATTTATAAAAACGACAAAATAATAGTACCTAAAAATAACTATGAGTAAATGTAGCACGAACTCTTTTATTAAAAATCGCAGCGATAAATCGTAATAAAAACACCTGTCGATTTTCTTTATGATTTTTCATTTTTCAATATTCCAGTTTCTACCAGGATAACTTTAATAGTAAGTTTTTTGAAAAGTTTGACGTAAAAATATGTTTACAGATCGTGATTGCTTCTATTCGATTGAAACTCGTTCAAGCAGTAAAGCCAAAATGAAAACTTCAAATTTTATTTCAAGTTTCGCAAGTTTGAAACTAGTGGTCTATATAGATTTTTGACTTCATAGTTCGCCTACTGACTTTACGAAGTGCCGTGTAGACGTTTATAATGTATGTACCTGGTTAAAATCAAATAGTACTACAATGCAAGTTCAACGATCCAAGTAAAAGCTTATTTTCCCGAAACTTTTCGAAACGATGAATAAAAGCCCCGTCGAATTTCGAAATCAATTTGAAGAATGAAAGAAACGATCCATTGGAATCGCGGTTAACTGTGAAACATTGCAATCCTACTGAGAGAGGGAGAGAAAGGAAAAAAAGAGGTTAAATCCCTAAAGCCACTTATACGGTTTTTACGGATCCGTTAGCAAACGCTGTTTCATCCTGACGGCAAAAGGGGAAACTGATCGTTACGCCGCGTTGTTCAGGATGAGCATTCCATTTGATCGTCCATTCCCTTTAAAAGGCTCGATGCTTTTTCTCTATTTTATTGCAAGAAAAAGGAGGAGAAGATAATGAAAACAAGATGCTTGAAATTACCTTTTTTGGACGCATGAAACGAGTCGTCTTTAGGCACGTATTGGATGTCGTAAACCAAAGTTGTGTTCGGCAGTATGATTTTGTCCTTATTAATTTTATACACAGCGTACTTGAAGGCCAGCTCGGTGCTACTATTTCTTTGGTCATGAGTGAAAATAGCACCTGGAACATCAAAAGAAAGATTAAATGTTATTTGTAGTCTTTTATTATTTTCTACGATTATTGTTTTAAATTATATTTAAATGATCGTGTTCGCCTTTATTCTACTTATTTCTATGTTTTTGCAGATTAATATTTCATCCAATGCCATTTATATCTTTCATCATTTTTTAAGAAGAAAGATTCTTTGTTCAATTTACAGTTATATTTGAAGAATTGAACCAAGACGCAGCTCATTATTGTCATTTTAGAGATTGTTTAAAATAGGGCTGCACGATATATATAGCAAGATTAATCTTGGTATTGTATTGTCTTGCCTCAATATTCAAGACAATAATGGATACAATATTTTTATACAGTTTCAATACAATATCAAGATTGTGGTGTCAAGAATGTGAAGAATATTGTCTTGTCTTGAAAAATTTATCGAAATAATGTTTTGTAACTAATCGACTCGTTTTTGTCACATGTCTGCGTAACTCGAATATGATAAAGAATTTCAAGACAAGACAATAATACTTTTCATATTGACTGTAAAGATCAAGACAAGAGAGAAAGTTTTAAGAATTTGTAAGAGCGACACAATAATTACAGAAATATTGTATTGTCTCGCCCTGGTACAGCCCTAGTGCAAAAGAATAATTTAAATAGTATTTGCGATAAGATATTGAATAAAATATGATATTTATTCAACATCTGGATTTTGTTAAAATACTTGAAGGTACAAGAATAATTAGTGAAGAAATTTTTGTGTTGATAACAGTAACCAAAGTTTTAAATGTTAATCTGATATTAAATCTATCTATCTTCTTTTCTGTCTGTTAAATAGTTTTATGTCTTCTCTATAACCCGTCCTATCCACTTGTTGCACAGTACGTATAGTTGTTTTTAGCCTACGTACTCTTCCTATCTATTATTATATTTACATTTTCAATTATAGGAATTATACATTCAATTATAGGAATATAAACTTTAAACGTAGCATGATTTAGCCTTTGACAGAAACTTTGATTTAAAAATACAAAACAAAAATTTATCGTTATAGGTACTTATTTTAATCTTCTATCAACTTTATACGAGCTATTTAAGTGCGTTACCCTGTCGTCAAGCTGTGATTTATTTTGCAAAGGGCATTATACTCTCGTATATTTAGTATAAATAAATTTTATAGATAACGTCGTAAACTCTCTTCAATAATACTAGCATTTTATCGAAGACTCCTAAAACCAAGAACCTTGACGGCTATTCAATAAAAAGTGGAAAATCGCCCCGATAGATTTTTCCCGCTCAAGTGTATTATATATAATCTCATTAAAAAATCGATCCATATAAACGGTCAATTTGCATTTTTCCGTATCGGCGAGTCTTTGCAGTTCCCTTGGCGGGGTAGTGCGCGCGCTCGTTCGAGTGCCGGAGCACACTCATTTAGTAATTGCTGATCGATGCTGCCCATTGTAGTGTTTCAAGAGGTTGTTCGGTGTCAAGGGTTACCCAGTCTAATGGCGTCCGACATTGAAAGGACTGTCATTACGTGCGCGGAGCTATCATACCGGCCGGAGTAGCGGTAGGTATTCATTTTGGCAGGGTGTTTGAATTTCGTTGATAGAGGGATTGTGTTAATGCAGATTTGAGGGGCACTGTATGTAGGCGATTGGTTTGTTCGAAATGTTGTATATAGGTGGATGGATGATATTTCGAGTCTGAAGGTGGATCTGAAGACTGTATTATTAGGGTCTAATAATGTTTTGAAACAACTATTTTTAATGTAAGATTGTATTAATTTTTGTACGTATGATAATAGGTAACTTTACAAGCCACGTACTTGATTTGGGCTTTTTATATTTCCTTAGTTTTATTATTGGAAAAGCTAATTGAATATATAGATATTTTTAAAATATGAAAAATATGCCCTATAAATTATTTTAAAGTCTTCTGAAATTACATCCACATGGGTTCCATTAGATATTATCACCTAATAAGTCATTTTGTTGTATAATCTACCTTCTAGTAAAGCTAATATCATATCGGTCGTGTTTCAATTTTCTTCTAGTAGAAAATATAAAATAAATATAAACTGGTACTTTTTTATGATTTTTTTTTAAATTTTGAGTACAGTTTAAGCTTATGAAGAATCTTAATAAAGCTTTAATTTATTATACATTTTATCATGATGTATTCATCTCTAATAGTCATTTTCAATTTGTATACATTGACAAGCAATACTGTTAATCCTTTCTATCTTTATATACTCATTTATATTACAGTACTTTCTTTGCTAATAAAAAACATTGCAAGGCAAAGTAATTCTTGAAATAATTCGGGCATCTACTTCGCTTCCTTGCTGGTGGTATCTTGCCACGCGCTCATGCAGAATTCAAGGCGCAGGCATCAAACGAAAGTGAATCGTTCATTATGCTTTTTACAGACCGGAACAGAGCGAGAGTAGAGTAACGTTTTATCCAAGAGCCGCCGGAGGACTTGGATCCTGAAAGGATAAAACGCGTATGCCCATCTGTGCCAGGGCACTTTGGTACACCGTGAGCCGGTAGGGTACGACATTTTTTTTTCAACAAACCTCTCCATCCCGCTGCTGCTACCATCTTGTCCCCACCGAGGACATGAGTGGGGACGAGGACACAAAGCCTACAGCCCGAGGCGATTTGGCGGCAAATTCTGAAAGGGCTCATCGCCCATAAAAAATGTCATTCGCGGGGTAGAGTATCATCAGGGTAAAAAAGTCGTGTCGCTAGCTTCATACAGTATACATACTTTCATTCCCGAAGTAATCCGCTCAAAACGCCAGTGGCTGTTTGCCAGGACAGAGATCGTTCGACCGCATAAAGGTTGGTTAGGCGCGGGGCGCCGGACGAGTAACCTAGTGCCATGAGCGATTTCGCGACTCGATGGCCCATGAAGATATCTTGAGAGTTTCAAAGACTGCGCGAAGATTAAGGTCGTCGCTGCTGAATGAGCACTTTAAATGGAGAGGAGAGACTCGTGCAAACGGATGTACACGGAGCAATATAGCCGGCTCGATTATTATTTCACCCTCTTTCCCCTTTCCCCGTTCGCCCACGCCAACAGCATTTTTTTCTTCTTTTTATTTCTGTGGTGGTGAAATCCAATCTACTGTGCAGTGTATCTCCTGTCGGAGAGGAAGTGGCTTGATAAAATGCTGGATTTCCGGATATATTTTGAGTTACATGAGAGTGAGTACATATTGAGGAAAATTTATCTATCATTTGGGTCGAAAGGATATTTTCCTTTTGTGAAAAATTTTCTTAAACGGTTTTCTTTAAAAAAAAAGTAATCTCTGTAGATTCTAGAACAATTGTCTCTTTGATTGAAGATAGGAAAGTCATTATTTTTCTTCAATCTAAACTTTTCTTTTGAATCAATCTTCAACGAAGATTTGTAACAAAACAAACTGATTTTGAAGCATGATAATATTATCTTGCAGTTAAAGGAGTATTAAAGAATCGTATTAAATCATAGTTTATCAAGAAGTTATTGGAAAATGACTTCCCTTTTGTCACAGAAGACAAGAGATAAAATTTACTCTTATTGTTTTTATAGTATAAGAAGAGAAATAAAATTTATACGATTAGTATGTATGTACATCCTATTTGGCCTAGTATATATATGTGACCTACTTATACCGCTTAGCCACATTCGCTTTCGATATCCATGTATAACATTTTTTTAAAGGATGCAAAGCTTTTGAGTAAACCGTTTAATCAGATTTCTGTCTTAGACGTATCGAGAAACTGAGAGAATTCGTTGCATTGGCTTTATCATCATGGTAGTAGACTATGTTTTAGGTATTTATGTCACAACAAACTTAAAGACCGAAAACATATTTAAGGGATTTAGCCAATACCTTATTAAGAGCGAAAAATCACCTATAGACGATCCTTGAAGTTTCATAGTTTCATAGGTTTGCCACGGCCACCAATGCTTAACTGCAGTGATCGGCTAAGGTGCAGCTCGGCTATCCCATCAAAGTGTCGGTAATTTATGCTATAAATATTTATAATATGAATCTTAACCGATTTTTCGAAAATGTAGTCGTGTGATTAAGATACTGACCTTGCAATACTGCACTTTTAACAGCTTTTAATAATTATAAAATCTCATCAGAATGATAATATAGTAAACAAATTTAAAATATTTAAAAAAATTTATTAATAAATAAAATAACAGATAACAAATAAAATACATCACCAAATGATTTTAATTTTAGCACAGGAATGTGATTAGAACAAAAGGGTTCAGATCTGATCGGATTGTGAGTACAAAGAACTTTTCATCAAGAGCCGAATAGAGAACATTTCGTAGTGCCATCTTTAATGAAAAATTTTCAGTTTTAAGTTTTATTTTGTGGATATACTTTTCATGCAAACCCTTTGAGTATTTAAATGGATATTTAGACCTTTTAATTAAGAACAATTTTTTAAAAATTGAATTTTACAATACATTTGAAAGAAATATGTCACAGTAAATTGTAAAATCAGATTAAACTCACGTTTCTCTAATTAATTTTCTTTTGTAAATCATATATTTGGCAAGCATAAAATATCTCTCCATGTATTTAATTAACTCCCAGTGTTACCGCTCCCTTTCCTCACAAATCCAGATCGAAATTCATTCCTCCCGAACAACAGTGACTTCGCGGTCCCCTCGTGAACTTGCCAGCCACTAAAAAATCTAGGCCTCGAAAATTATCTCAGCTAAATAGCCATCCTTCAGCAGTGCTGACATCTCAAAGACAAGAAATGTGGAATAAGTGACAAGGGAAAACGAACCGCCAGGCGATTAGCGCGCCCAAGGTTTTCGCCCCCCTGGAGGATTGTTAAGTGTTTCCCGGCGTTCGTTTCTTCCGATCTTTTTCTCCTCCACAGCGCGTCTCTCGCCGTAAGCTCTCCTCTGCTTCTCGTTTTCCCCGCCCGCCGTAAGTAAATAATCCATTTATCCGTAACGTCTGTTCTCGCCTCCTATTCCCGTCCTTTTTACCCCTCGTTACCTATACATATCTACACACTCCGTCATTCTTCTTCTTCCTGCCCCTCCTCCACCTCTTCTCACCTAAGTACCTTAACGAAGCACCTGCCAAATCTAAGCACCCCCTCGCTTTCTCTTATTATCGTATTCAAGCACACCACTTGCGCGCGCAATTAAAAACCACCACCTCCGCGCCATAACTCGCACATATATAGCAGCGTTTGTGGCGTGCCGTTTAATTAAGTCTGCGCGTGTTATGAGTTCCCCGCGAGAGATATACTGCCCTCGCGGAATTTACGCGTGTATTAGCGTACCTCGATATTTCCTCGCTTATCCGCGCGCCCCCATTCAGGCGCCCACGTGAGATCGCCGCTGGATTTCAAGGGGATGAACGTTAATCTCGTTAATGCCTCATAAACAGTCCCCCTTCCCCTTCCAGCTTCGCCCCGTGTTCGATTGAGAGAAGTCTCTTGTCCTCTCTCTCAAAGACCGAAAGCGCGCTAATTAAGCGGGATTTGCGCTCTCCGATGCCGATCTGATTGAATTTTGTGTTTTAAGGTGTGTGTATATGTGTGATATGTGTATATACGTGTGTAGAGAGGTCGTCGTCGAATTAACTCTATGGCGGATTTGTTGCTCGGGGGAGAGGTGAGCTGTGTAGCACTGTGTAATCGAGTTAGCAGAGGGAAAGTTTTGCTTTAACGAAATTCATTTTCTTTTGGAGAGTGGCGGGAAAAGGCGGCTGACTAAAGTGTGTCGGGGGAAAATAAACTGATTAAATTACGTACGCCGGTTGTTGTTTCGCTACGTAACTTTGCGGCGGCGTGTAAGATGTAGTTAAAAAATGTTCTCGCATTTGTTTATGAAACTCCTCGAGTTAATTAAACTAAAATTAATGCTGTTATATTGTTACCACGGGCAAGAGATAGCCCCTCGCTCTCTTATACTCTCTTTTTATACCGCAGCTTTCGTTGACGAACTGCAGCAGACTCTTACGCGATTAATTGCCGGCTGTTTCATCGCGCTCGAAAAGGGAGTGACAGAGATAGGGCACGAAGCGAGCCGAAGCTAGAGACGTTGCGTAACGAGATTATACGCGAGAATGACGCGCGAGAGAGTATCATAACGACGACGATGCAACGTAAGACTAATAAAGAGCGAGCGGTCATAATGAAGCGATGGAGTTGCCGACCAGCCCTCGCGAGAGCGACGAAAATTTGTCAAGCCGCGCGCGCGGGCAATCAATATCGCGGCGGCCGACGAGCTGGCGTCGACTCATATAAGAGTCAGTCTCGCGCGCTGCGGCGACCTATACTCTCGTCAATTTGTTTGAGGGGCAATTTTCGACGAGCGAATCATTTTTCTGGACGTCGATTAATTTTAACTTTTATTTTGATTGCAGGGAATATGAGCGACGGACGTGGAAGAAAGCGAGCGGAAATTAGTCGTTTCTTGGGGACAGAAAGTAGGTCATTTAAGGTAGAAATTTCCTTGGTAGAAAGTCATTTCACTGCTCAGATATCTTAATAGCTGGGTCTAATTGGAAATGCTCGGAAAATGATTCTAATTTTCGGTCATCAGTGATACGATTTTACCAGCTATTGCCCCATCTCACATTTGATGCCGATAAAAATAGACTGAAACCTCGATTGCTTGTGATTTATTGGAAGTGAAAGAGATCTAATTAAATGGAGAAATAATTGCTTTTCTTTGTACCTATACTAAAATGTTACGTTCAAAATTATAAGGGCAACATTTTGTATTTGTATGATGGTAAACTATCTTCGAATAATTACTAAAAATAGGATCATTTTTATCAGAATATGTAAATGATACCAAAGTACGTGCTCCGCTTTTTGTCAAACAACCCAATTTCCACACCACCATCCCTTAAAATTCGCGAGAAGGTCATCATCGCGCATAAAACTCAATGAATCGCAAGAAGGTCCTAATACCCCGATTGTCATCCCCCTCAGGCCCTCATCTCCGGTAGTTTTATTCTCGCACTTATACGCTCTCCAGTTCTCTGCCGCCCGAAATTACTTTCAATTTCTCAAAGTGCATCCCGAGAAACGTTCCACCATCCGCGCGACGCGATGCTGCGCCAACTCGTCGGCGCGTCCCTTTTACCTCGTTCCCCATTATGCCCGGAGAATCGCGTCAAAGCGCTTGGTGATCGCTTTATCAAAGCCAGCAAGAGAGAGAAAGCGCGCGTTGTACCTTCAGGACAAAAAGTCTCGCGCACGCGTAAACTCACTTTGGACTGTACTATTGTGCTACTAGCTTAGACTGTAGTTGCGCTTTTCTAAATATGAGGAGCGTTGAAACCTTGTATAGATATATATGCGAACGGAAACGCTACGCGAGTAAATGATTCTGGAATTTCGCCAAATGTAATTTGATTCTCGCGAGTGGGCGAGGGCTGGGCAAATTGCTTTACGAGCGCTCTGCTTTCTTTCTTTGTTTCTCCCTTATTGAGGTGGAAATTAGAGAGGGCTAACTCTGTTAAACGCTTGATGAAAAAAATCCTTGTACGCGGGCTAGCGCGTTTGGATGATTAGATTAGATTACTGGAGCGCGGGTGTGTGTTTGCTTTTGCTGGCGGGTTGAGATATAATTGAATGATTTAGCATTGGAAAGTAGGTTAAAGGTGTCTCCGTTAATGTTTAAAAATGGGTATGACGAGTTCACATATGCTACGTTTTAGAGGAATTATTACTATGATTATGAATTTTTTGGAAAAGAAATTGTATTTTCATTTTTCAAGAACAGCATATTTTTCGCTGAGAATGGAGGATGTAATACTGTTTATACTTAATTATAAAGTTAAAGCAAATTAAAGAATAATAGTAGCTATTAATAATATTTGAAATACTTTGTTTAACCATTACCCGGAGCATAACATATTCAAAAGTTTATTTTAATTAATTCCAAAAGGATTTTTAAAGATAATTTAAACAATAATATTGTTGAGAAGTTGAGTTTAAGTAACGTACTATTCATATACTATAATTACAAGATATAGATACTTTTGATTAAATTACATGCTTATTACAACCAAACGAGTATTCGATGCGCATTAAAACAATTACATTGTAAGAAGATTTTTAGATATAGATGTTAAGGCTTTATATACACAACAATACGCAATGTAATTTATGATACCAAGACACGGGAAAAATAGATTGGTCACCATTATAAACTAATTGGTAACAATGTCCCATTTGTTCAACATAGCAAAGATAAACAAATAAAATAATAGTTACTTTAACCAATAACTTGATAGTGATAACTATTTTATTGCGTTATCTTACGAATGCTGAATAGATGGGATTACACTTGTACCAATTAGTTGGTAACAGTTACCAATCATTTTTCCTGTGTAGGCTTAGCCCCATTTAAACAATGAAAATTTATCTGTTTGTACGACGTCACGAAATAAAAAAATTTTTAAACATTTTAAAATTCCACACAACCCTATACAGAAACGACCGAAAGCCGCGCAAAAGCCCACTAGCATATAACAAAAACTGTCAAATATTATCCATTTTAAAAATCTCTATCCCCGTCCTTTGCCACCTACCACCACCATGTGCGACCCTCACATAACCCCGTAATACCTTCACCCACCTCGGCTCTACTCCCCAATCGGATTTATCATCCCGCGACATGCGCGCGCGCTCGCGAAACACGTATAGGTACCATTGACAGTCTCGCGTAAAATGATTTTGGAATTCCGCCAGACGTAACTCAATTCTTCTTTTGTCTCTCTCTCTCATTCTCTCCCTTCTCTCTCCCGCCAAAGATTCGATCTAGCGAATCGCTTTAACCGTGCTGTTATACTTCTTTTTGCACTCTCAACGTTATATAGCCGCCGCGAGGAGTGACGCTCGACAGGTCGTTTATCATCGACTAATGAACTCGAGCGAGTCGCCGTCTTAATCCCATATAGTCGCTCTTCCCATCGTTCTCCTCGTTAATATCGCAACGTTATATATATATACACATCGGGAGTGCCTGCACGCTTAATGCAGAATCCTATTTAATCCTTTGTCCACGTTGTCCATTTTCCGGTAGCTGTTTGCCTCCCAATCGATCACGGGAATGAGTTTATTGGTACTTCTTAAAAAAAGGGAAAAGGGAGGAATGGTGGTGTGGCAGTTTGAAAAGTTTACAGCGGGCGATGGTGTCCGACTTCGGTGACCGCGGTGAGATTAGATTTATCGCGTTGTTTCGCGAAGGGGGGCATATAATGAAGTTTTACCCGGTTAACGGCTCATAAAAGTAGTTTGACGTAGTGGCGCCGATGAAAGCGGCTGCGGCGGAAGGAGCCGTAAAGATTTAAGGAATGAGCTCTTCGCGTGTGTTCTCTCGCCTTGGAAATCCAATTATAATTGTAAAAGAAGAGGGAGTGACGCGTCTAATCAGCGAAATTACACGTACCGCCGCCGGTGGAATGACCGTCCATTCTCCACTTTTATCTTGTTTTCATTGTCATTCGCGCTGTTTTATATATGCGGGAAAAAAGACGACCCGATATCGGTTTAAAAAGCGCAGACGTCGAAAAAAGCCGGGGAATAAATCAATCGAAAATCGATTACAGATTTGAAGCTTTTTCGCGCGCTGATCCAATTGAGCAGTCATGGTTTTTCGGATTCCGCGCGTGTCACGCTACGCCGGCGACAAATAGAATACACATACACACACGTGTCGAACTCGAAAAACTATGACTGCGTGAGCTCGGTGAGAAGTGATTTTTTTTTTATTTCGTTTTTTGCCCCCTTTCGTTCGTTGTGTCGATAGAGGAAAAGGGGAATGAAATTATACGTTAGGTGAATGCTGTCGTCTCGAATAGAATTGGTATTCAATTACAAAGCAATGTCAGTCAGTCGTTCGTCGGGTTATCGAAGTAGCATTGAACTTCACAAAAGCGAATTTTTTTTTTATTCAGTTTTATTGTTCTCGCGGTATCTTTTAATACTGTGAATTAAAATTGGTTGTTGAACGTACTTCAACGAAAAATACATTCGAGATGATAATACTGATAATAATAATCATAATTTGCTTATTAATAAAAGGGAAAAGTTTACCTTTTCATCAATTAATGAGTATTTGTAAAATTCAATTATGATAATAACCCCTCACATTTTTTTATGAATAATAAATAAAAAAAAGTTAATTTTTTTCAGTATTATTTGAAAGAGGTAGTATAATTAGGTTACATGAACTCGTATTATTTAAGTTTAATATAAATTAAAGGAGAAATTCTCGCTTGACGTGAACTCGCAACAAATGTATCCTGCGTGTAACACAGAACCACAAGTGGGCAGCCATAAAGTGACCGATACTAAGCACACAAAATGTCACCATATTTTAGAATATATAAAATCACAAAAAATGCTTTTTACTTATTTGTCCAGCTGAGTAAAGATTTATATTACAACGTGAAAACAAAATGCGATAATTTAATTACTTTCGGCAAAAATAATTCAAGCTTCGCGCTTGAAATAAAATCCTATTTCATACCTCTCCCATATCTGACCAACTTATGGCGTCCAGCACTACATTGGCCTCCGGCTATTACTATACACGATTCAATTTAACCTCCCCACCCTCACCGCTTGACGCTTGCGATCTCTCACATATACGTATATAAATCAAGCGCGCGCTCATACGAAAAGTCGCGTCGAAGGAACAAGTGTTGAGGCAGAACAAAGCGGACCAGGCTTCCTTTGTGCGCCGGAAACGATGTAATTCGCGAAAGTGCTGAAATTCAAAACGCCTGCCTGTCTTTTCAACGCCGCCGTCGTCCCCGCGCGCGCACTCAAGTAGGAAGTCGCTCGAACTTCCGCCGCTCGTTAGATCTTTGCAGCCGCGTGTCACCAGCGCGTATATATACTGTTCATTCAAAGGCGGCAGACGGGAATTAGCATTTTTTCCATTCCACCGTCTCTGACTGGTCGTCGGGAGTTTTTCTTTTTTCCCGTCTTGTTTTATAAGCTCGCGCACCTTATGGCTGCCGTAAGGAGCCGCTGACTTCTTTTCTTCGGGGCTGTACTTGTGTTTGTAGGCGCTCGGCCGCGTAATTTGTAGGGTAATTGGGTGGGATTCTCTCTCGCGGTTGCGCGCGGTCTTCATTTTCGTATTCAGGGATAGTGACCCGGTTTTTTCTTTCTTTCTTGTTAATAGGAATGAGGTGTTGGATCGCTGATTAATTTTCGTAAAACTTGATGATGTATATAATAATAGTTGAAAAGCCCGTGATTTGTGTATGCACGAAAATAAAATGATTGGTTCCAATATTGGTCAGATAGGTATTACTGAATTCGTAAAAAAATACATAACCAACAGAGCAGTTAGTGCAACCAAGTGGATAGGTAAAAATGGTTGGCAGGCAGATCCAATATTTATCCGTTAATCTAATTATTTTCTTGGTTGTGTGTTTAGTAACCAACCGGTTGGTTATACAATAATCAATCCCTTTTCCGCGCAGTATTAATAAAAGTTGTGTGTTTCTAAATTTGAATCATGAAATTCACTGAAAATCAGTTATAAGTATACCAAATCAACTGAAATTTCAGTTAATTTTTAGCTCTCACTGAACACTTCAGATGATTTAGTATACTTATAGCTGATTTTCATTGAATTTCATTGATTCAAATTTAGAGAGTAGCATGTAATTTACTGCGTAATTATATATTTATATTTAATTAAAAACTATTAATTACGACGATACAAAGTGTTTCATTAAAACTATATATAATACTATTATTTGCATGTAAAATAAGCGAAGTAAATACCTGCATTGTGAATATTTTTACACACTCGAAATAGTAATTAAAAAGTAAGTCATATAGGTTCTGCTTTAAATATAAAATCTGCATTTTAAAATAACTATGGCCTTTCTACAGTGTATTTACGAAAAACCCTTTGACGTTGCTTTAAGTAAAACATTTTTGCACAATTATGTTTCATACTGCAAAAAATGCTGTTACCGATTACCCCTTTCTGTCCTCTAAAGCTTTTTCCGCCCTCTAAGTTTTCGATTTCATAGTTATTTCACATTAACCAGTTATATCCTTGTGTTGTATGAAAAAAATTTAAATTTTCGCGCAAAGTCCATGTTTGTCATTCAGCAGCATCGAAGTCTCTCTCGCGCGCGCGCTTGCTTTCAATTCCATGAGTTTCATCTCCCACCGCTACAAAGAATATCTGCGGTGCACGGCTGGTGAGAGCAGGAGCATCTCTCTCTCTCTCTCCCGTATTGAATAAATCTTTTTTGAAGAGACGATACGTATAAGGAGAAAGGAATGGGATCAGCGCGCGCACAGATGCTGTGCGCCTGTATACGTGTATATGCGAATAAAAATGTATAGGAGAGATAGAGGAGCTTTTCCATATATATACACCCGGCATGATAAATATATTAGAGAAAATATTATTTCAAATATTCAGCTATAGTTTTTGTAGTTTTCTTCGGCTTAAATTGTATATATATATTCGAAATACGAGACGAAGCGTGGCTTGAAGAGAGAGACGAGTCGATTTAAATTCTCATGAATTTAAATTAAAAGTATATTCAAATCGGCCGCGAGTATTAAAGATTAAAATCTTCGGTGCGAAATTACAACGGGATCATGCATATTCCGCGCGTACACGTTGTTGCTCCCTCAAGCGAGAACTTTACCGCTGGAAAACAAAAGCCGTATATACGCATCCGGGTGCGCTTCGATTCAATCACCGAAGCGACATTGTTAGCGCCCTACGAGCTTAGAAAAACGAACAGTATAACAGCGAGCAAAGTTTCCCCGATAATTTTTAACTCGATGTAGCGTTCACGCTTCAGAAAGTTGAAAAAAAAGGAACAAACGTGTGTGTGTGTGAGAAAAGACTGTCTCGGCGTTCTTGATTTTAGCGGGGAAATTCTCCGCGTCGATATCTGCTCACTTCTCTCGTTTTTCTCCCTATACCTGACCGGTATCTCAATTCTCACGTCTACGGCGGCAGCCCTGCTGTGGTCGGATTGAAACTTACTTTTCTCACACCCGCCCACAACCTTTTTGCCACTCGGAAAGAGAGAGAGAGAGAGGGCTGAGCTCGTCTCGATCGCACACGCGCGTTATACATACGCGAGAAAGGGCTTTGCCTTTTATTTCGCCGCTTCGATGACGCGAGATCGTGGGAGGAAGAAGAAGAAGTGGTTTGCATATAAAAGCCGCCGTGGGGGAACGATAAAAGCGGCGCGCGAGGTTATACCTTTGCTTTTTTTCTCTCGACGACGTTTTATATATAACACCGCATGTGTGATGTGTGTATTTCGATATGCCGATCTTGTTTTAAATTTAGGCGCTGGAGGCGATTTGGAACTGGGACACTTATTGAATTTTAATTCGTTCGTGAGAAACTGATGCTCACATATATAACAAATACACATTGCGGTATCACGTTATAAAATCGTTTTCAAAATATATAGACGCGAGCCGTCGACGACGCTCGTATAAGCGCGAAGCGGAAAGATTTAAAGTGTTTTCACATACTTCTCGGGGAAACGGCCATCGCGAGCAATAGCCACAAAGCTTTTACCGTCGAAATATGAGAAACGACGTAAGAGCTTTACACACACACACACATGTGTCCCTATATACTTGTAAAGCAATATCGGCTAGCCGCGAGCGCTGTATAAATAATTCGACAGCGTGTAATGGTATATATATGTACTCTCTCTCTCTCCCTCTCTCTCTGGGAATCACCTCGTCGTTTGACAAATCCTATCTCGCGAATCGGCCGCTTATAGCGTGCGCTTCACGTAAGCTGCGGTGGCGCGCTTGCAGTATACAGTATTATATTACGCAATCGATGAAAACGGGTCGAGGCCGAGCGAGTGCATCTTATAAAACGGCATTTCGAGTGCCAGCTCGCCGCGATATTTATCCGACGGCGGAGGACTCGTTCCATCAGAATCGTTTTCGCCCGTGAGGCTGCTGCCCGCGGCTAATTCAATCGGACCGAAACCGTACAGAGCGCCTATAATACCGAGGGAGTGTGTGTGTGTGGGTATAAGAGGGTGGAGGGAGGAGAGATAGTCCACCTGTTTGGGAAGTTCCTTATCGGGTGGCGAGTGTAGGGGTGAGATTAACGGAACTGATGTCGATACAAACGTCGTGACCGTCTGTACTTATGTTTGGTAGAATGAATATACGGGGGGAGTGGCGGGGTAAGAGTGATTCTGTATAATTTTATAGAAACGTTATTTTCGGAGTGCATTATTATTATTATTATTATTATTAATAGTAAATTCGTTCGAGTAAATATTGAAAAATTTGGTTAAAAATTAAATTTTTTTTTTTAATTTAAGCGCTTATGCGCTTACTTAAAAATATATTTGTCGAGTGAACTGTTACGCCCTGAGACGCATTACAGAAATTTAATTATTCGTTATTTTATTCACTCCGGACTTCACAAAACTTATCAAAATTTATAAAAATTCACAATTTACAAAAAAAAACAACTTTTGCTTCTATGAAATAATAATGGTAAGAAAATAAGTAACTGAGATGATTGACATATGTTAAATAATCAATGTTAATATAATTATTATGAATAAGTTCTAGCTCTGGCATTTCTTTAGCAAACAATAACTATAGTCTTCACAAATTCAACGAAAAATATACCTAGATCGAACTCCACTCGTATCAACACGTTCACCTATTTCACACCTTCTCTCAATAGGCCCATGATTACGACTAACATCCAGCCCCGCCACACCGCGAAAAATAAAACGATACCCCCTCGAATTATTCATCACCTATACATACCCATAAATTTATATTCACCAGCTGACAATTTCGATTCATCAGAGCCGACCAAAGTCGCCTCGCATTCAACCTGCCCCTCCCCCAACCCATAATCGCCCCATTATTAATAATAACACCCTTATATAATACAACGTTTCAGCGGCCCCCGCCTACGCACTTTTAGCAAATATCTCGCGGACGGCGTTCGTTAATACCACGCGCGGCGTTATTCCAAAATTTACATTGGACATTAGCGCCGGCTCTCTCACCCTCCCCATTGTTACGCGGCCGCAGAATCACGGGACATTCGTCCTCATTCCGCATCATTTCGCCGCGCGTGCTTTTAGGCCCCCGCTTGATCACCACCACCACCCACTACCACCGTCACGTAGAATTGGCTTCGTTCAGGTCGCGTCGATGTTCCTGTAATCGCTCCGTAATTCAAAGCTTCCAGCCTCTCTCACTCAGCGAAGAAAGAAGAAACTTGGAAATTGTAAAATGTATATACTCGCTCGCTCGCAAGTTGAACACGCGTGTGTGTGAAGGTGCTGTCGCCTCGTACAAACTATAGCGAGTCGAATACAACGTTGAATAATGCAGCGACTCCAAGTCGCTCGCTCGCTCGCTCACCCGGAGTAAACTTACGGAGGCAATCTAGGCGGCGAGCGCTTGTGTAACTTGGGTAGCGACAGAGTCCCCGCGCCTAATATCTCGCTGCGAGAGATAGCAGCACACGCGGAGAGGCTTAAAAAAACGAGGCTCGCGGAATTCCATCTCGCGTAATTTCGAGGGTTGGCGTGTATCAAGGACGTATATATATGGATAGCGAAAGGGTCAACGTTCCGAGATCACTGGCATGACTCCAATGCGGCGCGTGTACGCGCGCTCGCGCGAGCTAGCTTAGGACCGTGTATCTTCGCCACGAACAAAGCCAGTGTGCGCGCGCTTATAAACTTGTTCCGTCGTATTTTAAATGCGGCATAATCTTCCCCAACGCCCCGCTAGTTCAGGTTCATCCCTGCGTGCGTGCGTGCGTTCTTTCTTCTTCCGCTCGTTCGCGCCGCGGGGACGTAAAAATGTCAGGGGGTCGTGTTTCCGGGCGCGTTGTGTACCGGAGCCAGCAGATGTTGTTGTGCAGCAGGAGCAGAGTGTGGGAGTAGTGAAGTATGTACTTATAAACAATAATTATGTCGTGTGTCGGTTGGTTTTGGCTATGAGCTTTTTTAAATGAACGCAGGGTTGATGTATTATGGAAATAATTTTTGCTGCTATAGGTGTGATTTTCAAAGGTGATTCCTAAATTGGTAAAGTGGATGCGTAGATTTTCATTTACAATATTACACTGCATTGTTTCGCCGTTATTATGTTTTGTTAAATTTCGATGGTTATATCGATCCGTTTATTCGTGCATATACATTATTGTCATATACAAAGATGTAATTGCAGGCCATAAGATTATTGAGCGTCGCTGTAATATTCATTCAAGGGCTTTGTGACACTAAAATAAAAACGTTACGTTGTCGATTTTGCTTCGGTAATCGGAACTTTTAAAGCCACATCTTTATTGCAAACTAATAAAATGTTTGATCTTTTCAAAATGATTTTTTCTTTTCAATTTAATATTTTAATTTAAACTATTTTGAAAAAGAAAAAAATATTCCCAAAACTATTTCTATATAGAGTTATGAGAAATAAATATTATGAAATACGACTGGTGAAATTAATAAACAAAGCTTTGTTGATCTAGGAATAACAATAATTATTACTTATTTTCATAATTTCAAATAATATAATAACAATAGATATATATCAATACAACAAAAACAATGCAATGAAGGAGAATCAAGTGAAATTAAATGTAGTTTAGCCGATCAAAATTCATGGAAATCATACACATCGAGTTCAATAAACACGTCACATATATTGGAGTGTGATTCTGTAACATTGTAATTGAATTTATTGAATATTGCAATAACGCTCTTAAATCCATTTTAATTAAGAATAGCTTCCACAAATATGTCAAACTGTCGTTCGAATTGATTAGTCGTTAAATACATGTAAACAAGCTTTGCCTAATCCATTCACAGTTCACTGCCCGTAATCGAACGTCAAAGTTTCCCCGGACACCTCGGATACGCGTGTATCATCACCAACCTTAACACGATACAGAACACAGAAAACTTTTTCAATTTAAAACCGACACACACCCAAATTAGCTCGCCCAATTAATACTACCACCCATTAGGAAATTACACGTACAATACAACCTATTACTGCCGCGCGCTGCTACATTGTCATCGTATTACACACGGTATTATTATTATCTGCTTCCTCTTTAATTCCGACGCACACGCAGCATCAAAAAAGCAGCACATCACAGGCCGCATAATGGAGCCTCGCTCTCGCAGACACGCGTGCACAGCAACGGGGACGACAATGAAATCAGCGCGTACGTCAGTGCGCGTGAGATAAAAGAAAGAAAAAATAAGCGGCACTCGCACCCAGCAGCTGTTGCTACTTGATTTCTCGAATTCGCTGGCGAATTTCCTCGTTACGAGCGTACAACGAGATTCGTTAAAACAACGCGCTGCAG
This sequence comes from Torymus auratus, assembly GCA_900474315.1. NCBI lineage: Eukaryota > Metazoa > Arthropoda > Insecta > Hymenoptera > Torymidae > Torymus > Torymus auratus. The sequence continues at coordinate 17,739 of UXGD01001307.1, read as the reverse complement.
CAATGCTGTTAGGGCCAATTTATCAGAGCTCTCGTCGTCGTAGTCGTCTGCGGGCAAATTCAATAAACCGTTTTATGTGCTCACTCTCTCCCTCTTTCGCCCTGGCAACCTGCTGCTGCTGCGACTTCACAAGAGATGTTTAGCCGGAAGCGAGAGCGAGAGAGATCTGGGCAGTCCGGGGGTTCAAGCCCTCTCGAGTGTAATCGCATTACGCGCGCGCACTCTCATTACACCAGAGCGGCACTCTATCACCGCGCTTTGCGCGCACCCGTTAAACCCGAGGATGTTTGCCCCGCTGCCGCTGCTTTTTCGCTGTTCGACGCCGCGTGATTATTCAGGGACGGGAGGTCGTTTATTTTTCAAGGGTGCGAGGATCGAGGAGACATGCATTTGGTCTGAGTTAAAGTTGCATTGAGAAGCGGCGTCGCAAAAGTCTCGATGACTAATTTATTATCACAGCTATATGTGCAGGGACCCGAAATTTATACTGGAGGTTAGTGTAATGAAAGTTGGAGAATTTTCATTACGAATTTCTTTTCTTACGGCGAAGAATTATTTTTTCTATAAGTAATGTTTATATGGTTGATATCAAATTTTTTGGTTAGTAGATTTTATATATCAACGTTTTATTTTGGGAGAGTTTTGTTTGCATACAAAATTTATGCGAACTTAATTTATATTAGGTACTTATTTATTTTAGATGGGAAATAAAGAGTATACCGATAACGACGTTATAATATTATTAATATATCTTCGTTTATACAAATACTAATAAATTGAAAAACACATTTCCCACAAAAAGAATCACGCATCCTCGACTCCTCAAACAACCACGATTTATCTCCCACAAAAACTCGCCGAAAAAAAAACGGGCGCCGATCAATATTTGACCAATGTATTTTCGTTTGCTAACCTCCTCTTTCTCTCTCCCGCACACACATACACACAAAATGTTTTGCGACATCCGACTTTTTCCCTCTCACTTGTATGACAGTATATAGGGAGCCAGGGGAGTGACTGACGAAAGGCAGATCGTCTCGGATAAAGCGACGACTCCGCCACCGGCATATACCTACCCGAGAAAGCGCGAGAGAAAAAGAGAGAGAGAGACATATCCCTCGCGCGAAAATAGCGCCGCGCATATATATCTATATATAACACTCGGAGCGAGCGTCGTCCGACCAAAGTTTTACCGTCGCTACTTGCGATTCCGCGCGGCCCCGGCAATAAAGTGACCGCTTTAGGTGACTCTCGCTCGAGGAGAGAAATCGAGCGGTGCCAGAAAGAGAAAGAGAGAACTTGGTATGCCTCGCAATGAAATGAGAGAGGTAGGGAAAGAGAGAAAGAAAGAGAGTAGTCATACACTTGCGCGGGGGCGCGCGTCGCGTTGATTTTAAAGGTGAGGTAGGTGAGGGTGTAAACGCGGTGAGTGCGGGTAGGTATCTATAGTTGTGTCCGCGCGCGACGGTGCTCGAATGGCGCTCATGAATGTTTAAGTGCCGAGTGTGAATCCGCTGTGTGGTGTGGATGTGGGTGACGCGATGGGAAGTGTTTTGGTTCGCGGGAAAAGCTGGGTTGGGTGCGAGTTTTGATGGCTGATGAATAGCCGGTTTAGAAGTTTCCCTTTTTTTGTTCGTAAAATCGTTTGATAATGTTGGAATGCGTAAACTGGATTTGGTTTCTGGTATAAATTTTATTCATCGTTATAAAGGCTGTTAAGAAATATTAATGATTATCTATCCTGTAACTCTATTAGCAATCAACTTAATATCGGATATTGAACTTATCATTATATCTCTGAAGAACCATAGGTAATCAAACAAAAATCTCTTCTAGCTGAATTGCGCTTTTTATTCTACCGCCAATCGATTGAAAAGGTGATTAACTAACTTGAAACGTCAAGATTAACTAGCGTCACTATATTGCACACTGTACGTTTCTTGTTACCAAATTTTTAGTTCAATTTTCAGTGCAATACGAGGCTGCTTATATAATCAAACGCTACCTATTGATAATTAATTCTACAGTGAAAATTGTTGAGAATGTTTTTTAGCCCGTTTAATATTCCATCAGATATATTTATGTACAAGTCAACTGCACAAAACGTTTTCTTAGCTATACCTATAACTTTCAGATGTTAAGTCTTTTTCTGTTTTTCACAATTTTCTCGAGAGTCCATAATAACTAGCAGGAAGGAAGTGTTTGCTTAACATTAGTTGAAGTGCTTACAACTTACATTCCGTTATAACAAAATCTCTTTCAGAACGTCTTTTTAATACTGAACAAATAATCTTTTTTTCCGTCTCAATCCTAAATTATGATGAAGAAAATCTTCTTTCTCTCACTGACTAGCAAACTCTTCTACACATTCTTAACCTTCCTCATAAAATAATCGCAACATCTGCACAACAACACCGCCAACAATCGAATATAGAAATCCACGACACTTTTCTTTTCATCCCTATTCCCGCATCACCGCGGTACACTACGACTATACTCTCCACCTAGCCCATAAAAAAGGGTCGCACCCTCGATCGCGCGCGTTCGCTCAGGGGCATATGCAGCTGCGAAAGAATTTTTACGATTTCCCACGGGAATTTACGAGAACGAGCGCGAGTGCGACTTTTTTTTCTTTTCTTCGTTCTTTGCATCTTCTTCTTTTTCTTCTTCTTCTTATTCTTCTTTGCGGGGGATAAAAACTATTATCGCCGCTGGGTTATAACGCAAGACGAGCGTGCGTCGTATAAGGAGGGAAATATATATCTGGCGCGTGAGACGAGATGGACCCTCGCGCGCGCGAGAGGAACGCGACTAATATGGATTTATACTGACCATTATACGCGCGCGTGAGCACCGCTGCTGTGTGTCTACTGGTAGTGGAAAACCTGTAATCTTGGTTAACGGGGGCGTGGATTGCGGCTGCATTGAGATGGATTATTATCACTGCTGGTGATGAGGTCGCGGTGTAGAGTGAGCGTGGGGTTCGTTAAAAAGAAAGCGGTTAAACGTCGAGTTGGAGAGGTTTAAGGGAAAATTCGGGGATAATGGTGGTACACCTAATTAGTGCCTGTAAAAGTGAGGATATTCTGTTGGGACTATAATTTTATTGTTATTCCAAGTCTTGAGAGAATAGGAGGAATAGCTTATACGTGTTTTCATTTGAAAGTTTGTGAAAATCAGTGTACTTGCTTATCGTTGCTTCCGAATAAGAAGTAGTCATCTCAACCCCCGGTTGGAAAAGGTGACGTCTCAGCGTCCGGTCGAAAAGGGGTATCTTTGATTGAGGTTTTCAGTAATTATTATACAGTAGGTTTTATACAGTAATTATTTTTATATAAAGCGATATAAAGCTCTTCCCAAAAATATACTTTGGCAGTGTCGAATACCTCAATCAAAGGTACACCTTTTCAACCGGACGCTGAGATGGCATCTTTCTCAACCGAGCGCTGAGATGACTCTTTCTCCAACCAGGCGCTGAGATGACCCCTTTTCCAGCCAAGCGTGAAATGATCCCTTCTTATTTGGAAGCAACGTTATATGGAAGGAATAAATTCTTATTAAAGGTCGTCAATAAATTAACGTATGAAAGATTTTTTTTATTCTTTTTTATCCACCCACATATCATATTGCAGATTTTCAGTGGGTGTCCTCAGAGCCTGAGCTGAGAGCGCTTGATTCTTACACACAATACGCTTCGCTTATGATCCCGCACTATTCCTGCGTCCACCCATAGGGTTCACGCTTATACGTAAACCGTCTCCTGTTGTGTGGACAAACCTCTATACTACGAGGGAAAACCTACACCAAGAACAGCGAGCAGAGAAGTCAAACTTCATGTTCGAGAATATGGTCAGGTTGTCCTTCCCTACCTGTCGGATAAACACCATTAAGGACGTTCCTTTGGGGCTGTGGTATTCAAACTTCATCAATATATCGCAAAAATTATGATCTACACATATTATTGATGATGGAAACCCTCCTTAAGTCTCTATGTCAATTCGATGTTTCAAATAAATACCTTTTCACGATGTGACTATATAATATAGATATATAAATAACATGGAAGCTTTTTTATGTTGTTATATCTCTGAGATTTCCCGCTTGCCATATTGAAAATTATACCAAAAGATTTCCAACATTTTGAAGTGTGTCATATTACTATTTTAACAGAATTTTGTAAAAACTCGCTTTAAAAGTATCAAAAATTGGGCCCTACGACGGACTCGACGCAGGGTTTCCATGTTAAAAATGCAAACTTCAAAGTCGAATATAGCAGTTTTTATTTCCGCAACTTATGTTATGCTGTCTCTAAAGTTTAAAAAAAGTATGGAAGAATTGATTTACTGGAAAACGTCTTTAATGCATTAATGTGCTCTCTGTTGGTAGGACGTACGCGGCTGCCAGCCAAGTGTTAAAAGCTCCCTATTTGTGGCTTGGATGTACATTCTGACATGCCGTCCTACCAGGCAACCATGAACCGCGGTTTTACCAATGAGCCACTGCTACTCGTATCAAAGTTTTATAGTAACAATTTTAATAAGATATAGTTTGTTAAAGAGTGTTTAGATCAATTCCTAGAAGTATAACATAGTCAAAGAAGAATACAAATTAGATATCTAAGTTTCAAAGGAGAGATGAACTAAGAGAGGGGGGAGAGAGCCAAAGAGACACGACCAGAATCAAAGAGAACGACTGTGGAGAAACCGATCAGCCAGCAGCTGTCCCTCGAGGTGCACTAGCTCATGCAATAACGATTCATCAGTGTTGCGTACTCACACTCATATACGCGTGGTATGTTCTCTCTCTCTCTCACTCTCTCACGCGATCATTCGATTACAGAAGAGATTATTCAAAGGTAATCTCTGCCGACTATCGTACTGTAAATTAATCTGTTGACGTGCGTAACCTAGTGAGGACGAGAACTCACAACGCACCTTTTTACACGTAACTAAACCGCAATTTTTTTATCGATATAAAATCGTGTAGCTTTTATTGCTATCGACAAATTGTTGATAGCAACGATGTTAAACATTATCTATTAGTTGACCTATACGCACAATTTTCGCGACGATGCGAATTTCAGCCTAGCTTCGCAATACTTCATATTCGAAAGGTAATATTTGAAAAACATTATTTGACTATTGTTATTACAAATTAATTTATGGTCTTTCTACAATATGCTCATGACAAGTAATCCCATAGGTACGTAGGTAGAATCCAGTGAAAATACGAATGTTATAAAAACATTGTGATTTATAAATTAATAAAACAATACTCTCTAACATGTCAAAAGTTAAACATGTCCCAAACAGATCTGACGTTTTTAGTACTATTTATATCTACTGAACAAAATAGCTACTTCGACAACTTATATATCTCATATAAGACTCCCTTATCAAATATTTAACAACCTGTTTCCGTGCAAAGCCTCATAACCGTACGACCGAACAAATTCTTCCAAAGTACACAATACCGTCGCGCAACAAATTAATTCCAATCGCCGTATAAAAAACTTCTGCCCCTCCATAAACCCCTACAACCCCAAAACTCTTTCTTCCCTCGTAACATCCTTATCTCGCAGCTCGCTTATAGACGTCGACAATCCACCCTGTAAAATCAATTCCCCGTATAAGAAGCTAATATTTGAGTAACGAGAAAGAGAGCGCGACGGTGTATAAGGCCTTCGTTCGGTAGCGCGACGACTCGTCCGAGAGGAATCGACGTCGTTAGGACACACCGACGGGGTACAATGGGGCGAAGAAGTTCGCTCGCTTGCCTCGGAATTGAGGTGACGAAGAAGAAACGAGGAGGAAGAGGAGGAGAAGCGAGGTTAAGACGTAGGAGCTGTAGTACTAGTCTGCTACTACTACGACTACCTAACGGTGGAAGCAAAGTGCGGCTGCTTAGCTCCCCGTTACACGACGGTAAAGACGAGGGGTTAGGGGTAAATGCATTTCATTCCCTGTTTATCTTGCGCTCTTCATCGCGCGCGCGAGAGAGAGAGAGAGAGTGACTACGCCGGGAGTGTCGACTCCCTCTTCCTGTCTCTCTCTTTCTACGGATAGAGTGTATCGTCGAAAGGAGATGCAGCGCTGAATTTACTTTCTCTCTCACTCTCCCTTCCTCTAGAATGCTCCATAAACATAGGTTATTTCCTATACCCGGCGTTTATGAGATGCTAGCTCTCTCTCACTCTTCTCTCCTACTCTCGCGTTTTTTCTCTCTACCTTCTTTGGGCTTCTCCTTTATTTTCACTTCTTATGATTATGGTCGGCTTGGCTGTCAAATTCTGGGTATAACAGTTGAGCGCGTTCTCTTATCGGCCGTTTCGGCAATGACGTAGCGTCAATCTGTTAAGACGTCGTTCGACTTGAATGTGGATGGCTTCGTTGAGCAATTTAAAGGATGATTTCATCCAATTTAGAAAAGGTCTAGGTAATAAATATAATATATATTGGAGGTATTAAAGGTATAATGGCTGCGCAGTAATGTTGTTTGTGACAGTACGTGATTGCCATGCATAAAAACTATTATCAATGATTATTATCATTATGCATATGGAATAATACTTTTTATTTATTATAGAATGAAATAAGAACAGTCATTGTGTGCGATTATATATAATATATCCCTGCTTCTATTACCATTTTAAGCCATATAACACCACATAACATCGAAGAAAATCACGTACATTTAAAAAAGTCTTGGTGACATCCTTTTTCAAAACTTGAAATAAAAAAAAAAACAAAATAGCCTTTTTTCAACAATAAAACTGAAGAAAACCAGATTTTGATTTGAACTATTCAATCCTTTAATTGTTCTGACCGTTGAAAAGGCGTAATATAAGTTTAAAGCTGGGGTTGCCGATTACTTGTACTTTTTCTGTAAAAGTGAAGGAATCCGCATTTTTCAATTTTTAAAAAAGCAAATAAAACCTAGTTGCCCTAGTTTTATTTTATTTTTTCCAAATTTATCTATACATAAATTATTGATAGTTCATATTGCGTGTATTATTTATTTGTTATTTATTATTTATTTATTGTTAAATATTTTACGATCCCGCAACATATACCAAAAAGGTTCACCAACCTCCACAAAATCAACAAAATAACTTCATTATTAAACTTCCGCCGCGAGTGGACAGAATCGTTTCAACGAACAAGGGGAGGACACCATTGACCGTCCCCTTCAGTCTAAACCAACAACAAGCAGCAGCAACAGCGGCAGCAGGCGGTAATCAACCTGGGGCCGGGTAGCTGTCCATTTTAATCGATCATCGTGAAAGCGACTCCTGACAACTAAATGCGACTGAGACGGGGCGGTAGTGACCGGGGGACGTTTACTCGGAAACCGAAAACTTATACGCTCGGAATACCCGATGCCGCTGGGGGAGTTGGTCGCCGCTGCTCGTGCGTCTGATCTATATCTCCTACTCCGATCTCCTGAAGTGAGAGTGCTTCTCTCGTGAAAACAGGAGAAAAAAGGAAAGGAGAGAACACGCGCCAAATGGGATCAGAAGAAGAAGAAGAAGCAGAAAAAAGGGAAAAGAAACGGTGCGGTTTACCCACTCTTTTTTATTCCTTTTTTTTGTTCTTCGAATAAAATTTTAGCACTCTGATGAGGGTTGATAAAGATGGCCTTGGTGTTTGTAGGGCTGCGCACGTAGGCGAAATTTCCGCTGCACGCGTGACGAAATTTACATATATACGTCTCTGAAAAAGAGTAAATTTTAGAGGAGCCAAGAGAACAGACTATGCCACGCGGATAAGAATTAAATAATTCTAACTCTCTTAGTGGATACATTCTGTTCCAGAAAAGGGAGGAAAATTTTACAGACAAATTCAATAGGAAGAGGAGTGTAATAAGTCTTTACCTTGACACCTAAAGCGTTCTCCGGTTTCTCTCTCTATCCACCTCGGAACTGCGAAAACTAAATTTCTTTCGCGCGGTAAAGGGAAAATACTCGTGGGACGCGTGGCAAACTCTACTGCTCTTACATGCAAAGCCGTATTTTCAAACGATTTGTCTGGATGCCCTGATGCCTTCCTAAGGCTCTCACTCTCCTCTTAGCGTTATTTATTTCTTCCCCCCGCTCCACTCTCCGCCTGCTGAATGGTAATACGTTCTTCGAGTGCGTGCGCGTCTCGCTGCGCGGAGAAACGTATTTCTCCAAGTGTATGAGGCGACTGCGGGATTCATGCACGCGAAAAAAAGTGGATTCCACGGGGTGCAGGTACGAGATGAATGTGGCCGGAATGGACTTATGCGGAATGAAGACAAAATCTATCTACTGCGAATAGACGTGTGGGGCTTTACTTGCGACGATCAATTTCCTTCTTTAAATGAGAATTCTTTTTTCCCGTATGAGGTACATTCTTATGGAGATAAGAAGGTTTTTGGAGAGAGTGAATTCTCTTGCCCTTAGAACGTTTTCAAATCTCGACACTGGTTGCGCTAAATAACAGTCCAATTGTTTAAAGTAGATATATTAGCATCTGAAAGATAACAACCAAGTATAAGCTCCATTTTACTTTTCAAATATATACGCATCATTTTCATTCAGATTTTGTCAACGACAAGGGAGAGAATTCCCGAAAGAATGTAAAAATTTTGTCAATTCAGCGAGGGCACATACAGAGTCGTTATTAATGCCGATGGGCAATTTCAAAAGCTCAAAGCACCGTCCTTCTTTTTCATTAATTCCGCATAATTCATACACACGCTGCAGCGGGTATACTCGAAACGCGCACCTCCCACCTTATTAATGGCGCACTTATCGTTTAACGCGGCGATTTGTCCGGGCGGGTATCGCCTGTATAAATCTCGGCGAATGAAACGGAAATAATTTAGCAAAGGGATGGCGCGCGCGAGGGCGAAACATTTTTCCCCGTGGGTGGCAGACTGCCTGCGCGCGAGAGATGAAAAGTTTTAAGTGACGGTCACGCGGCACAAAGAGAGCGTAGAGACATTTTTCCCATTTGTGCTTTTTAAAGCGCGCGCGAGCCTCAAATTATTAAGAGCACTTTCTTATTTAAGTGGCAGGATTCTTAACGTCCGCGCGACCCTTTTCTTCCCTGCGTTTTACTGTATTATATAATACGCATTATGTGTATATATAACGAGTTGGCGAAAATGCGAATGCATATTCATTTTGTCCTCGACACGATAAAAAGCAGCACGGAAAAAATATGGGGCTTAGGATATAGCGTTATATAGTTGCTTTTCTCTTTCGAAAAGTTACTTTATCTAAACGCACGCTCTAATTAATTACTTTGCCCGAGATTACTGCTCGCACGAGTAAGAGACGCGTCGTAAGGGGATATACACAGCTTTTTATCAGCGCAGCTTGCAGAAGTCTTTTCTCAACTTTGATTTTCTCTCTTCCTATCTTTTTTATTTCGAAAAACTTTCCGCTTTATACAGCGCTTTACTTCTCCACGTACACTAGTTCTTTTCAAATTAGAGCAATGCCTTTTCCGCTGGAGTCCGAGTAGGAAGAGACGTAATTATCGCTTCAAGAGATTGATTAAACTTAACGAGTGTAAGCAATTTCACAACTTTTTTTCCACCTCTTTCTCTCTCTTTCGCTCTCTCTGAATACCCTCGCCCCCGTCTTTGCATTTACTTGGCACGGGGGGATAAGCGCAAATGGAAGGGAAGAAAATATCGGCTGAGAAAAGTTCAACGGTTATTCAAGAAGTTGTTGTTGTAAACTTGAAAAAGCACTCAGTCGCGGCTCCTTTAATCTCTCCCCGGCCTTATGAAATTGTTTTTTAACAGGCAATTAATTAATCTAGAGTTTATTCGCGTGGACCCGGGGGTATAACTAATTCAATTTTTACACGTTTATACACCTCGCTTATAAAAAAAAACCCTCATTGTAAAAAGAATGTCGAAGCGTAAAAATTCTTCACCACCGGCTGCTCGTAAAGTCGCCTCTTACTCAGCGGTATAACAGCGTCATCTTGCAACGCTAAGCAGGAAAGGCAAAAAACGTGTTACTATCGTGCCGTCGCAGCTGGAGAAAGTCTTCGGAAAGAATCGAATGAGGACTCTGACCAGGACAGAAAGACAAAAAAGAGGATTATCGTACACCGGCCATCTGCGGAGAGGGGCAGCAGCAAAATCGGTCTTTAGCCGGGGAAATACGATCAAACGTGTGGCAGGGGTATGTACACATATACACGCGCGGGAAAGCTATTTCGATCGTATATAGCTGCGCGAGAATACCCGAGAGCCACTGGTCGGATTTGAGATTTGCCGAGGCGCCGTGTAGTCGAACAAACGCCTTTCCCTCGCTCTCTTGTTCTACCAACCCGCTGGTTTCCGCTCCTCTGCTTCTTTTTTTCTTTACAACTTGGACTATTGCTCTACAACTCGCCCCTCAGCCTCGTTATTATTTGCCTCGCTAGACGTCGTCGTCCTATTTTCCTGCCAGAATAGTAGTAGTAGTAGTAGTAGTCCATGGTAAAATCTCGACTTGCGGAAAAACAATCGCGTCCAGTGTCGTAGAGGTGTTGTAAAAATTTTTAATTAGGTTAATAATGAGCGGCGCGTAGTTTCCTCGCTGCTGGGTGTCGTTAAAGGAGGAGGCGAGGAATGAGTTTCGAAGACTGCGTCTGCTGAGGGTTTTTATTTCAGATAATGTGGCGCCCGGAACTGGGTTGCGGGGAATGAGAGTTGATTTGGGAAAAAATTTAATTTATTAATAAATGCCGCTGACCCGATTCCCTAATGCGCCTTTTGTAAACTTTTTGATATTATAATTTTGTATTTAACAATATTGAAGCTACTGCAGGTCTCGCTGTCGAAATGTTTGATGAGTAAAATGAGACCAGTAGGTTCAATTCTTTAAATATAAATTAACGACATTATCGTAAATAAAAAAAATTTATAATTTGGTTTTTAGCTTTTTTGATGTTTTTGAATCGTCCTCGAATAATATTTGAAATATTCGTAATAAATTAGTACTAACGTCACATTCGAAACTAAAGCTCTATATGAATATTTTACATTTCTGCATGATATCTGTAATATCATTTAAATTAGTGCATATGCACTAAATGTGCAATGTTTGCTCGTAGCAATGTAATGATTTACTCTCAAAACCAACTCTATTTTAGCGATGAATATTCGGTTCACGAAATAGTGCTATTAAATTTTCATTATCAAATAGTATAAATATTCATGATTACGAAAACTTGACTATAGTTTCCCTACTTCATATATAGAAAATAGAGACAACGACTCAGTACAACCAAGTATGCTTATTACAATTTACTTTTCGAATCGATCTGGAATCCTGGAAAGTATACTTTTTACGACTGAGTGTGAGATTATAAAATAAAAATGGAAAACAAAATGAAATGTAAAATGGATATGATAGGAAGGAAGTACGGGTGGGCGAAAGTTTGGAAATGGAAAACAATGGGGAACAGATAGAGAAGAAGCGGGCGAGGAGAAGGGGTAAGATAGTGAAGGAGCCGGCAAGAGAAAGGAGGAGCCGGAGAGAGAGAGGGACAAAGAAATGAATACACGCGAAGAAAACCAGGAAGGAAAGTAGAACGAGAAGCAGAGAAAGACAGAGCGAGAGAGGATGAGGCAGAGGAGAGCAACAGTCGGCCCTCTAAGTGGAGAGACAGAGAAAAGGAAAAGTTTCACGGATACCGGAACGACCGAACTTCCGGGACGCCAGAATTCCGCGCGTTCGCCCCCTCCCACCTTCTACCCGTCGCTCGGTCTCGTCGTTCCTCAAGGAGATAAAGGAGAGCAAAAAAATACCGGAATAAAAAGGTCAGCGCGGATGGTGCGGCTTCGTGAGAGAGACAGAGAAAGAGAGAAAAAAGAGAGATGTATAAAGGTGTGTGATGAAGGAGTTGCAAATTCCTACGGGGAAACGGGGGAGACAACACGAATCGCTCGGTGAATCAATAGCCGCATATTGACACAATTTTTCAAAACGTAAGTACGTTCAAAACGCGCGTAAGTTTTGTACTACAATCAACCGTCATCAACACTGGAATAAAAATATTTTCGTAATTTTCGCAGCTCGTTACGCATAAAATGCAATCCACATTTCCTGCATGAAAAATTTAATCAGAAAACTTCGGAACATTATTCACTCAGCGGCGTGACAACGGCCCCAACAGCCGCGAAATAAAATTTATACCACTCCCCTCAAATCCAACCGGCAAATCCTTTTGTTAATCAGAACTTTTCAAATCCATCTGGATACGTATGTATACGCACATATACGCGTATCAGGCAGTCACCAATCATCTCCAATGAATATTAATTTCACTAGCAATCAATTTTTCAATGAAGCCACCAGCCGGTGCCGCCATCAAAAGCACACACGTGTGTATTTACGTGAAAAAAATCGCGGTGTGCTCGCTTTTTCATGCAAGCGTAGGGCATTATATACGCATATACATAAATTATATATACACCCGTCCCGCGGGCTATGTTCGGGTAACCTCGAATGGCTTAAATGACATCCTACGTGTGTGTCCCTTCGGAGAGAGCCCGCATGTGGCTATATATACCGAACCCGAGGAAGATGGAGATTTAGTGGACACCGCTCGCGCGCGTACGTGTATATACTGGACGTGCGCTCGATTGAGCAGTGCCAGGGTTGGGCTCCACGGCCCGCGTGTTTTCGAGATGTCGCGCGTCACTCGCGCTGTTTAGTCAGGTTTCGTTTTTAGGGGTAATGTAGCTGCGGGAGGTTGATTAAATTAGTTGAGCGTGGTGTTTTTAGTCTAATTATTCGAATGTTGGTATAGATGATGTGAGTTAAAATATGGCGAAAATGCAAGGGAATTGTATAGTTTAATTAGAATTAAATTTTAATTGCTAATACTTTCACACGGGTATTTTTACACATTCTCAGTGTAATATTAAATTTTAATATTAAAAAATTGTATTCCATGGCGGAAAATTTTAATTTTATGCGAAAAAGTAAGCGGAGAAAAAATGTGAAACTTAATTTTTGTGAAAACAATGGTTTTTAACAAAAAACGCATACGAAAAATACGAAAATTTTAGTAACTGCGTTAATTAATCAGAAAGCTCGCAATTTTTAAAAATAGCCAATTTAAAATATCAATAAAACATTTGCACAAATTTTCCATATAACAAACCCACAGAATTCTCCAAATTTTACTGTACTCCCAATTCCACGCCAACGAAAAAAAAGACTCCAAAATATATTCCCTCCTGACGCAGCAGCCGTAGCCGACAATGCCTCTTCCACCATTCTCTCATTCACACTCGCGCGTGTCTCTTCGCATGTACATTCCGCGGCGGGTCATTTATTTCCAACGTCGCGCGGGTAAATGTCGATAATACCCTTTGGTTTGCCGCCGCCGCTGCCGCCGGGGGAATCGGATTTTGATTAGTGATTTATAGGGGGCGCCGCGAAATTATTAATGCCGAGAATCGGGACGTTATTAGGAGTGAAAAATGAAAAAGCCGTATGTCGCTTATAGAACGCGTGCGAGGCGTTAGTTATGCAGAATTGAGTTAGCCCAATTTTTTAAGCGATCGCGGTCGGGAATTAAAGTGCGGGTAGGAGGGGGAAGCTCGTTAAATAATAAGAGTTATTAATATAAAACTCGAGAACTTTTATTTACGAGCCGGCTGCATGATAAACCGAAGTGACGTAACTTCGTTCGGCTCTTCGTGTCTAATTAACTAAGGATATTTTTATAAACTCTGAGTAATACTTTATTCCTGAATTGTTAGCGATTTATTGATTGAATCATATTGAAAGGCTGTGTAAAATATGAAAGATATTTCAGGAAAAATGTGGTTGTATAGGTGAAAATGGAGTTGGAAATTTTTCGAAATTTAATATTTATATATTTTCAAGAATGACATTGTGACGTGAATTTTGTATGGAAGAATTCCATTAGGAATAAAAATACAATATTGACATAAATTTTTATATCTCATCAAATTCATTTTAAATGAAAATGTTAAAATTGAACTTATTAAAATTTAACTTCTGCGTTACATAACTTCCATTTTCAACCAAAATCGTCATCCAACGTCATAAATTTTATATTCAGTAACCTCATTCACCTGGCCCTCGTTCATCTGAAAATTAACGACGAGTATAACAGAAGCGCCTTTTCGCGCAAATAATTCGACCCGGTCGAACTTCTGTATATCACGCCTGCTGCAAAAACTGTTTTATTTTAGTCGCGTAGACACTCGCGTCAGCAACCTTCTTCCCCGAGTCAGGTGTAGCCGGATTAACCTCACTCTCCTCTCCACCCTCCCTTCCAGCTCTTTTTGCTGCACGTGCGGCCACACTCATACATCAATTTTATGTAACTTCTTGCGCGCGCATTACATAATTTCAGCGGGATCGTCAGTCAGGGCGCGCGTAAAAAGATGATTTAGCGCCGATTGCCGGAAAGTTCGTATGCGCTGCGAGGCGTGAGTGTATAACAATTGCATATTTCGGGGAGGGAGGAAAAAACCGAAGTGCGACATTGCGGCAGCTAAACTGTTTCGGGGGGAGGGCCGCTGAGTGGCGAAACTTTTCCGTGGTAATGTGGTTCCTTCAACTTTCTCTCCCTCCATAGAGAAAACGCGTGTCAATCTTTCTACACGCGCGACGGGAAGAATATTTCGCGCGCGCGAATGTAGCATTGTTAGAAAAGGAACTGCAGAAGAGTGCTTGTACAGTTCGTTGTTCGATGTTTCTAAAGCTTTCAACGTTTTTAGTATTTTCGGCTGAATTTCTTACTCCCATTGAATTTGCGACGCTCGGCGCAGACAGGATGCATATACAAATTTCATTTTTCAAATTATTCCGACAATTTCATCAGTTTTTCAATAATGATCAAACGCTCTGATGCGAAAATAATTGAATTCCTCCGACAGCGTCCGACCATCGATTTACATAATTTCGGACAGCCCATCAAGAGTCATTAATTTATATATATAGCTATATATCACACACACATCATACATTCGCGCGAAACAAGTTGATTTTCAATTTCGAACTGCGTGGACGTTTATACGATGTATAAACGCTCGTCTCTCTCCTCGTCAACTATATATACGTTTTCGCCGTTAATTGCGCCTCTCTCGCTCTCTCTCGCCACTAATTACGTATTTGCCGTCGCGCCGGATGAACGTCGCTTGCTAACGAAATATATCGCGTCCCTTCGAGCTATTGATTGAAATTAGAGGACTCGGACTCTGAGAATCGACCCTTCCCCAAGTAGATTCGAGTTATGCCCGTAACAGGGGGGAGGATAGAATATCAAGATCCATACGAAACCTCCTCTATACGTGTGTGTGTGTGTAGAGAGGAAATGGAGGAACGCGCGTGTATGGAGCTGCCTGTGACGCGACAGGAGATAGCGTGCGGAGAACATATGCTGGCAGGGATGGAAGAGGACGAGGGGATAACCATAAACGCTTTCCGGCATCCCAAGCATCTCGCGCCCGAGCGAACGCTGGATTAGTATATATATCGGTCGCGATACCACCGCCATTCCAGCTCAACGACTATGAGGGAGAGTGAGAGAGATCAAGAGTTCGAGAGTTCTCGCGAGCAAGGATCTTACTAATAAAAGTGTATAGGTATATACGCGGGCATGCGGAGCCGAGGCGAGCGAATCGTTTGCCGATAAGGCGCGAGGATTAAGAGTCTGTTCGCGCGGAATGTAGTGTGCTCTCTCGTGCGCGGCGGCGGCGGCGTTATGATTTTGTTAATGGCATCAAGAGAGGGGAAGAGATAATGAGAAGTTTAATAGATTGTTTGGAAAGGAGTTTAGAGGGGAATGGGGAGAGGCGTTGTTTGTTGATGTTATCGGTTGTCTTGGATGGAGTTTGAACTTTGGCGGGTGAGTTTCGCGCATGCGCTATGTTTGTGTCAGCTATATTTCTCTAAGGCTAAGACGGTTACGTTGTGATCATTTTATCTTTGCATTTAGATTGATTATAATCAATCGATTTCGATCTTTATATAAACTATGTGTATAATGACATAATCAACTGTATTTGAGTTGAATTTTATTAGGGCTGCACAATACGAGAGAGAGCAAGACAATACAATATTTCTGTAATTATTGTCTCGCTCTTGTATATTCTTGGAAATTTCTTTCTTGCCTTAGTCTTGTCAGTCAATATGAAAAGTATTATTGTCTTGTCTTGAAATTCTTGATCGTATATTGAGTTACGTAGACGTGTGAGAATAAACGAGTCGGTTTTAAAAAAGTCTTAAACCCAAATAGTAGTGGGAGGCAAGGTTTACGTAGATGCAGAAGGCACGCTGAAGTGAAATAGTAAGATATAATAGTACAATAGTTGATTATATAAAAAAG
The DNA here is from genome assembly GCA_900474315.1 of Torymus auratus. Classification (NCBI taxonomy): domain Eukaryota; kingdom Metazoa; phylum Arthropoda; class Insecta; order Hymenoptera; family Torymidae; genus Torymus; species Torymus auratus. The sequence continues at coordinate 1,393 of UXGD01001307.1, read as the reverse complement.
GCTTACGTATATAGATTCTGTAGAAGAGCGGACGCAAGCCCCACGTACAAAAGGGAGTTACACAGATGTGTGGCAGTAAGAGAGTGGATTATTAAGAAAGTCTGTGTAATTGCACAACTGCTTCTTTTTGTGCGGAACTTGTGATCTCCGACTAAGTATTCGGGTTTACAATTTTTTTTTAATTATTGACTCGCTTATCGTCGCATGTCTATATTACTTTACGAGGACCGTCGCCTGGCTCTTTGGGTTCATGAATTGCTTACAGTGGCATGTCTGCGTGTCTTCCCCTTCTACTTGGATCTCGCGTCATCCGGCGATTTGGAAATAATCGACTCGCTTATCGGTACACGTCAATATAACTCCGTTTTTTGGGCGTGGACCTCGCGACCCCCGGCTATTTCGGTTATGAGTTTCTTAAATAATTGACACGTTCACTGTTTCACGTTTATTTGTGGGACCTCGGCCACCAGGGTATTTGGGTTCCAGACCTTTTTAAATGATTCACTGTTAAAAATGTCCTCAAGTTACAAATTTACTGAATTATGAAAATAATGTAGCTGAACGTAATTTAATATACCAATACATTAGGTTTATAATATAAAAACGATAAAATTTCGGCACAAGTATAAATAAATGCCATATTTTAAATTTGATTTTTCCCGCCATTAAGACTTAAGTCCATTTCGATAACAATTTTTCCCGGACAAACGACTTAAGTCCATATTTTATTCGTTAAATGTTTTTCAATAGTTTTAATTGATTTAACTTTATATATAAATTAAAGAATTAAAGTATTTAACAAAAAAGGATCTTTATTTTGCTAAAAAACACTTAATTTTAATATTTATTCAACTACGTTATTTATTTCAATACAAATAACGTTGAATAATCAATTTACAAAACTAATAATAAAAGTAGTCGTTCAATAATTCCTTTTTCGCTGTCTTGCATCTACTTGGCCGATCTGATTCCTTATTATATTTATTTTTAACATTAACTAGTGGTTTTCTAGTCCCCGTTAATACTTCTTTCTTTGATTTCTTGCTACATTTCTTAAGTACGTTTCTTTACTGGAGTTTGTTCTTGTTCTTGTGCATCATTGTTGGGTGCTTCTAATTCAAAACTTTGGATTTCAGGTTTATTTTCTGAACATATATCCTTAACATCAAAGTCTATCGTCAACATATCATCATCCGTGGGTAATTATTCATAAAAAGATTTTACCTCTGGACGAACAAGATCTAACATGTCTAATACGTCCTTTTTTTCTCTTTACTGATTGGGACAAGACTATTATAACACTGCTGAACTGCGTTTTCCAATCTAAATGTGGCTTTTCCTCTTTTCTTAATATTTAGTTTTAAAAATTCATCTCCATCATTTAAACTTTTTT
>UXGD01001306.1:0-36498 GCA_900474315.1 Torymus auratus | reverse complement strand
GTGCTGCATTTGTTGGAGCGACGAGCTCAGAACGGCGAAGAGTCCCTATAGATATCAATTTTGCCCAAAATGCGGTAAAATTTTTTTTGGATTATTCGACGACTTTTAACTTTTGATAAAAAAAAAAAAAAAAAAAATTTCAACCACAGGTGCCAGTTTCAATAGGGACATCAATGCTGGAGTCAACATTCTCGCTCTTGGCGTGATAAAGATGGAAGGAGAAAAAGGACCTCTTCAGTTCCAGTGCGGCGGTAGCAGCCAGCAATATCAATAAAAATTAAACTACAAAAAATTACGATATTCAGATGTATTTATTGAATGTCGTATCCAAGTACCTGTTTGGGGATTTTTGTGAAAGCTTCGTTCGCAATAATTTCGGAATAGACTATATAGTTTATATAGATTGCGTATGATGGAAGTTTTTCATGATTATTTTTAACAGTGTATTCAAGGGCCTCTTAAAAAGAGTACAGCGAAATATGTATGGTAAATAAAATAACTTTCTACAATTAATATAACGAATTTATTATTAATTTTATTAATAATCCATATGCCTTGTCTACAAAACGAAGGCAACGAAAGTACATTGAATGTTTGGCTATATACACGATTTGATGAATTACACATTTTATACAAAACAAAAAATACGGACTACGGAATCTAATATAATTAATCTTCATTAACAACTCACATAATTTTTTCGAAAAACATGCAAGATTCTAATTAAAGTATCTAAATTACTATACACAATTCTATAAGAAAAATCATATTTCCACTATTACTTGTTTGAATAAAAAAAGTTCTAACACGATTAATATTTAATTAAAATACAAAAAATCGTGATATTATCGATTTTCACAAACTTATAGTTGTTTACACGAAAACCGTATGCTGACGAAATATGCCTCTCGAAAAATTGATGTTGTTAGAAGCACATTTAGTTTATATACAGTTATTCAGGCGCGCTTATGAAAAATTAATTTATATTCCACACTACCAGTATTTCGGTTAAATTGATCGTTTCATCATTTAATCCTTGTAAGTGATTTTTGTATGCCGGGAATAATATCTCATAAATATTATCACAATGGTATAGGTCTACAAAAAACAAAAATTGCACTAACTGACGAGGTACACAATTGGTTATGTAAAAAAATTCAGTTAATACTGTACATTTCCGCAAGTAATGTCTATTATGCAATTTTTAATGAAAAAGCCTTATATCCACTAATCGTGGTAGTTAAAAATACTTAGAATTAAAAAATTTTAAAGTAATAAATACTCTTTGATGAAAAAATAAGTCTAATAGAGATAATAAACTATTTTCCAAAGAATCGTTTTTTTCAATGTATCAAATAAAAGCTATAAACAGAACTTTCTAATAATCGATTGTATACAGTGAAAAATTAAAGTATTTTTGTCTATAAAAATAAAGTATAAAATACTTATAAAATGTGTTTAAAAAATCTATTTTCGATCGTGATAATTTCTTAGAATCTTCTTTCATTACTGTGAATATGGCACCGGAATATCATAAAAAGTATAAAGAGATTCCTTTCTGCAAAAATGTTGCCATAAAAAATGAAGTACCAGTAGGAAATTTTTTCATCAAAGGTTCAATATGCACTCATTTAAATACCTAACATTAGTTATCTTTAAATTTCGCACTTTTTCCCGAGTCCCAGAAGTTCATCCCAATTAATCGACGTCTGGAAGACTTCTTGCTGCAGCCAGAGCTCATAATGTTGCTTGAATTCTTCAGTAAGTTCAACATTTGCTCCAAGAACTGAGGTTATCGATGTATCTACTGGCTCCAATTCCTCGTCTTTTATACCGTTCGAATATCTTCGATTGTTGAAGCGATCTACGCAAGCACGCAACGTACATTCTTCCGCCTGGAAATCCCATGGCCTAGCCTCTAAATCTGCGAGTAAGATATTTATAAGTTGAGCAAGAAATAAGCAGATTAACATATATAAGTAGATCTACATGTATTTGACAAACTTTTATTTTTAAGTTTCGATTAGTTTAATAAAAAGGGTAATTGTGAATCAATTCATTTATTTTTTATCATATAATATTTACGAAAAATAAACTTGAGTTACTCCCGTAGTAAAAATGTTAAAAAATATAAGTTTACTGTACCATTTCCAAAGGCCCAATCATCATTTAAACGATGTCTAACTTTAGAATAAATAACGCTTATGGTTTTCATGTTTGTTTTTCGCCACTGTCTTCCTAAATACTTTGTTTGCATTTTAAGTAGCTTTAGGACGTACAACTGCAACATTCCGTGCATGACTTTCAAAGTACGTTTTAAAATAGGAGCTGACTTGAATACAACTAACATCTGCAAAAATCATTTCACCAGGTTGTTATACGATAAGAATTTTAAAGAGAAACAAAAGTACAAGTACTTTTACGTTACCATTATTCTACTATGCTTCCATTTAGTTAATTTATTGAGTATTCTTAATAAGTTAATACAAGAAAAGACGTTTCGCCAGGCATAGTTTTGATCATCCCAAATCTCGAGATTGCCCACTGTAAGTTCTGGTTGATCACCAATTACACACATTGGAAAATCAAGAATAGAAATACTAAAAGTAATAAATAAATCATTAATAAATGTAAATATATAAAATAATAAATGAAACTACAGAAAGATTGTAATAAAGGTAATTTGACTTACACGTTTCTGGCACCAATGTAAGCCAAAATATTCTGATTAAGAAACTTCAGAACTAACGGTATACAATTAGCAAAGACTAGATGTTGAGACATAAATTCAAATTGATAAATATGATTTAATTTAAAATGCTTCAACAAAAGAAGCAATATAGCAGAAACTGCCTTGACAATAATCTCCTTATGACGATTAACATCAATCCCTAGCTTCATTGATTGTAATACAGTGACACTGGAAATTTGATAATTTATTTTTATCATGTACTTTGAAAAGTTATAATTATAACAATTTAAATAATTGTTGTTTTTCATGACACTTACGGCATTTCTTCTGGCAAAACATCAGCCATGATGTTAATACTTTCAGTTTTAGCTTTACTTGTAGGTGCTGCAGCAAGTAGTATTTTGAGAAGAGCAATCATGTGTTGTGGCAAGTTAGATAGCATTGCTTGGTATAGAATTTCTGTTGCAGTTTGTCTAACAGGAGGCTCCTGAGTACTTATTGGATTTTTTGCTATTTCCTCTTCTTTTTGTATTTGAATTTCAGCCAATGAAGTATACATGTGCTAAAATTTATTTCCATTGTTAATATTATATTTCAATATATATAAAGGCCAGCAACAAATAAAATAAATTTATATTTTAATGAATGTCACTTACTCGTTTTAAAGTACTTAATCCTTCATGAATAGGCTGAGGTAATCCAGCTAAACTTTCACGATCCCCTTGCAATTTGTAACCAACAAATTTAAGTCTTGATGAATCTAAAAATGTGTCAACATCCTTTTGCCTCACTTTTGGTGTCCATGGTAAACCTTAAAAATAAATATTGAAGACTTAATAAAGAAATAGGTAATATAAGACTATAAAATAATAAAACATTAATAAAAACAAAAATTTTTCAATTACATATATAACTGTACCTTTTGGTTTTGAAGGTGGAGGAGTGTCTGGTCTTGTCTCAGGTTCATTGTTTGGATTTTCATAATAATTTTGATAAGATCCCAGCACTGGTTGATTTACAAAAACTCCTTCATCAACATCACCTTCAGAGGTATCCATACCATTGTCATTTTTTATTAATACACCTTTTGATGAGTCATACTCCAAATTTGGTTCATCTAAAGAACTTTGTTTCATTAAACTCTATAAAAGAAAAAAAAATAATACATTAGCTTTTTGTATAATAGAAATAAATACACAGGTACTTTTTAGTGGAAATATTCAACTCACTCGTCTAAATGGTCTGTTATTCTTTTTTGAAATTTGTGTATCTAACAAATCAGTGGCACTTGTTGGAGGTGAACTTGGTCTCATTGCTTTAGCCACCTCTATTGTGTCTTCTTGCATATTGTCAAGACCAGCTTGTTCACGATATTGCCTTTTCAGCTCCCTTAAAGTTTCCATACCACCTAAAGATATCAAAATCAACTTCCACAATAGCAATAGTACTTTTTTCATGGGAAAGTGTGGGGCAGACCCGCTGCAAAAACTAGTCACCATCCCCAATAATTTGACAATTAGCAACTCATCTTCACAAGGATTCACTGTAATTAAACGATTTTTTTTTTTTTTTTAATAAGAATTTAAAAAACTATTGCATTAAAAAAGTTTATTATATTAAAAATATGCTTACTTAATTCTTCCTTGAAAGCTTCCACATTATGTTTATAAATACTATCTTCTAGATGTTTAGCTTCCTCTCTCATTACTTCTGTAATAATGTATAAAACTGACAGGATAACACGAAGATCCACTGAATCTGCAAGACTTACTGCTAATTTTCTCATGGCTGTACTTGCTGCAGTATTGTTTCTATTAAAAAAAATCATAATGAAATACCTTGTAAGCAATTAAGTATATCTAGAAAATTTGTACAAAGTAATATTCTCACTCAATTTCAATATTCAGTAATTCAACAAAGGCTGAAAAGGCTCCACATTCATACAGCAGCATAACATTTGTTCTTTCCCAATCTTGCTGTTCTTTGTCTGACTGAACCTCTGCCCAGCAACCTTGTGCTAAGTACAAAATACATCTAGCTGCCTTCATTCTTAATTGTTTATTTGACACTTCCAGTTGATCTAATAGTTTATAAATTATTGACTTTTGTTGCTCGGTTGATAAATTTTGCCAAACTGGCCGTAATTTGTACCATTGCATTTGATCCTCGAAAGCCTTGTTGTAAGTAATATTTATCATTAATTTTAATTTTAATTTCAATATATATATTTCATAATCTATATATCTTACTTTGACATTGAGCTGAAGTTCACATTGTTCTGTATAACTGTACAATTCAGCAATTTCATTGGCATGTGTATCAGTGTCATCGTACACAAAGTCCAGTTCTTGATTCGCTGTATTATCCTAAAAAAGATATAATTAATCATTAGACATACCCTATCCATATTAAATGCAAAAAAAAAATGAATAAATAAAAAAAACCTACTGGCATATCAAATGTTTTGGATGCCTATAAAAACAAAAAATATGAAAATAAAATAATCTTCTACACAAAAAATATAAATAAAATTATAAAACTTATGTATTATTGACACTACTCAAAGCCAAATATGTTACAAAAGAAAATAAAAATACTACTGTGAAGCAATGGCTGCTATAAAATGTCAACAATCATAATAATTTTATTCAAAACGAAGTAAACTAAAGCAGTACAAAAAGTAATTCATTTAGGTAGATATCACAATAAACTTACCATTTTGATGGAATTTTAAACGAAACTTGTAAATATTGACAATCTATCCAGATGCTTAAGAATATGGTAAACCCGTAGGAAACACCATATCGACTTGCAGCAAGCCCATTGTATTTTTCACGGGCATTGCACTCGGGAAAATGCCTTCCTCAGTGAAAATCCAGCAACACCGTGTTGTTCAAACCATACACTCACGTCAGCTGGAATTCCTTGTGAGTGATAATAGGAACGAATTGGTCGTAGAACTGAAGAAAATCGAGTGAAACTTCGTCGTCGTCCGCAGTCTTTTCACAAACGGAGACGACGACCAGAGATCTACTCGAAGACGACAGCAATTCCGAGTTCCCAGATTGTGAGGTTGGGGCGTCCGCAAAGATGGCCTGCAAACGTCACGGTAATCGATAGTTGGTAAGGTAGTTAGGTAGAAGATTTTTGGCTTTATCACACACTATAATTAAATAAATTGCTCAAGCTGTAACATATAAGTAAGAAATAAGTAGCCAAATAAATTTGTTATTGCAACTTATAATATAAACAGATTGTAATTATAATATAACGAATTTAGTTAGATCTTTAAAAAAAAAATAAAAAGTTGGTATAGGTAGACCAGTTTTTATTTTTTATAGGTAAGATTTTACTAAAATTCGCTTCATATTTAATTTTTTAAACTTCAAAAAAAAATTTCCCTAAAAATTTTAAAGCAGTCAATTTCTTTGATCTTCACTTGTTAAGCTTATTATCTAAACCTGTTAAAACAACCTGCTTTAGTATATGTATTCAGTATTCACCTGTTACAGCTTGGCTAGAATTTCGGAAACCTACCAAAAAAAAAAAAAAAAATGCTTTTGGTAGTTATAATTTTTTTCATCAGAGAGCAAGAGAGGAAAAAGTAAATAAAGGCGATCTATGTCATTTAAACTAACTAGTATTTGATGAGGCTCCCTATACGCGCGCCAGATAGCCGTACTTATTTTGACCGATCAGCGAACTCTCTGAAGTTGGGTCTATATGTTTCAACCAATAATATTTTTTGCTCAGCAATATATGGCTGCCCTGGGAAAGCATATGGCTGCCTCGGGCCTCCTCATACCCATCTGAGCTCATCTCCCTTTTGATATAGGAGAGTAGATAGGATCTCCTATTTAATATAGGAATAGGATAGGATCTCCTATTTAATATAGGAATAGGATAAGAAATAGGAGGAGGATAATATAAATAAATTGGTTTTATTTTAAAAATGTATGTGTTATTTTTACAAGTACTCACATATATCAAAGTTTCATAAACAATTCTCTGCATAACTTACATACGGAGATAATGATTTGTACTACTGATATTACTGTACTATTGTAACCAGGAACATTTTGAAATTCCCGCTATTCGAAATAAATCTATAGAGTTATGTATAAAGGAACAAAAAAAAGTCGATCGATACTGAAAATTTAAAATGCGCAATTAGTTGATGGCTCATATAGGTACGGTGCCGTTACGCTGGCCTGTATAGCCAAATGGTTATAAAACCGTTTTTTCTCCCCCCTGAAGGTATCGGCGCCAGGCCATGTCCTTGTATGAAACCGTATGTACACACACAGCAGTCAGCACCCACTCATCAGAGCCATACCGCGCGCCGCGCCGCGAGGATATCATAATTTCTCCGCTTCGCGCGCGCAGCCTCTCTATAGCACTGTTGAGCATCAGTCAGCACTGTCAGCACTCAGCAGTCTCCCCGACACCGCGTCGCGCGCGCGCTTACTTACCCCCCCAGTACCTGTGTACAAGCTCCATACTATATCCGTCTGCGCATGGAAAAAGGCAAAGCAACGAACAGAACAAAGAAGAACCCAACTAGAGCTCTGGAAGATCGCAGCTTCCCGGCGAGAAAGGCGGCAGCTTCTGTCGCGAGTACCTGTAGCGTAGGCGCGCGCAGGAAAGAAGAGAGCAACACCCGATGCGCCAGTGTGACGTATTATATATACTAATTCCTAACCAGTAACGCGTGTACGCACCGGCAAACATGCAGGGCACTATTATCGAGAACCTCAGCGGAAAGAAGCTCTCCGTCTTGGTGCTCCTGCTCGTCATTGGTCAAATTGTGTCCTTCCTCGTTGGCGGCCTCGTCGGTGAGTATCCTCGCGTATAAACAAGTATAATGGGTTAGGTATATCTAGATACAAATGGTCTGTTTTTATTTTATTTTTATTTTTGCTTCAATGGTACTGGGAATTTTTTAATTTTTCGAATTTTCTTCATTGTTTGACGAAGAGACAAGGGTCGCGTATTTGATGTGTAAGAGAGAAAGAGTGGGTAAGTATATAGGGTCCGAGGTTTATGGTATTTTTACGGCGCGCGCGGGGGGAGAGAGAGAGAGAGCCTGCGCGCCGCTGATGCTATTGCTACGGCTTTTTCGGCGTTCTTTGTCGGTCCTCTGATCACTCACTGATTGGATGAGTTTCGGTGTTTTCGAGTTGTAGATTTACAAAAATGTTTGACGCTTATATAAATTTATAGTTAATGTAATTTTTATTTTGCAAAAATCTTTGTTCTATAGATTATGTTTATAGCTTATAGAAACGTTTGAAGTAATGTAATTTTAAATAGTCATCATTGTTATAAAATAATTATCTCAATATTTTCTTGAAAAGAACTTGTAAAGTTTGGAAATAGTAACATGTTTTTGTTGAGCAGTACCTATTAAAATTATTTTTTTTTAAATATTATTTTTGGATAAAAAAGTTCAAAATAGACAATTAATATATCTAGATTTTAGTATAAAATATTTCCATACACTCACATAAGTTAGAGTGTTCCTTTCGTTGTATATGCTCTTCTCCATGTCCCAAGGGGGAACAATGAAGTGGATACTTGAGACATCATGACTTTGATTTTTCAATTGTCAAGTGCACTTCACTCCTTAGCTCAGTCATGTTTCCCTTTTTTTGCTCTCTTTCTTTCTCAATAGCTGATGATACCTCTACTTTTGGGGTTGTATCATTTTGGAGCTTATATCTAAAATTTATTATTTATATATATATTTTTTTCAAATTCCTCAAAAGTTCAAAAATAAGGTTTTTAAGAAAACATTAAGAAATGATATAATTCTTATAAATCTTATTTTCAATTAATAAAATAAAATTTATTTCATTTTGTTTCTTTGTTTTTGTTTTCTATTAATCTGTTTGTTTTTTAACAGTTTTTTCCCAAATAACATTGAAATATTTATCATGCTATTTCAGCTCCACCACCATCAAATAGTCAAAACATATTAGGAACAGCTTGCATAGATACACGAACACCCAATGGTACAGCACCAGGTCTTGATACTTGGATATACTCCAGACCTCCTGGCAAATGTGATGTATTTAACACTCATGAAATCACTTCACAAATTTTACCAATTGTTTACACATTCCAGGTAAATTCATGATATTATTTAGTAAATTTAAATTTCTGAATTTCAACACTATTTTAATTGTTATAGATGCCAACACCTCGTAATAAACAAATTCTAGATTACTCTAGATGGCAACACAGTCTAATTGGTGTTTTGCAAGTCGATAGGATGTACCATGATGGTATAGTTGTTGGTAAGTAGAAGAAATTTTTTTTTTAAAAGAAGTATAAAAGATGGGAAGGATTTTCAAATGAATATTAATTATCACATTCTTTATAGATAACACTACAAAAATCACTATAGATGCAAGATTGGCATATCGAAACAAAGGAGATCCTGAAAATGAATGGAAACATTATGCTTCTTCAGTAGTTGAAAGAAATTTAGACTGTACTATTGAAAATGTAAGTTTTAATATTTTATTTTTTTATTTTTCATCATAATAATAATCTTTAATTCTCTCTTATTCTCTCATTGTAGCTTCATGAAGAATATAACTATAACTGCAGCACATTATCACTTTTTGAGTTGGGCTCATTATTCCATGATTATTACTTGCTTAATATACGTTTACCAATTGATGGTTCAAAAGATGTAAATAAAGATTTAGGTCATGTTACTGATTTATGGCTAACTGTAAGTAAATTATTTATTTAAAAAATCTTTTTCGTGATTTGATTTTTTATTTAAAAGTCTGTTGTCTATGAGGCCCTTCATTAATTTAAATATTAACTTTGAGTCTTAAGTTAGTAATTCTATAACCACATTTCAAACAAAGAGCCATTGTATTATTTTAATTTCTTTAAATTAAAAAAAATAATAACATCAATTTTTACTCCAAAGATTGTTATTGATATTCTTTACTTAATTTTTAAATTAACATTTTATCCAATAGGTCATTAATCAAAATGGTGGTTTCACAAAAGTTTGGGTAAGCTTGAAAACTATTTTCTTCCCCATTACCTTTCTGATTCTTTGCTGGTACTGGAGAAGAATTCATATGCTTTCAAGATCACCAGCTTTATTGGAATACATGTTACTTGGTTTAGGTTGTACTCTAAGTCTTTTAAATTGTGAGTAATCTTTTTGGTTGTACTATAAATATATCTAATATTTAAAAAGTAAATGCAGTTAATTGAATAAGCAATAAATATTTCATTTAGTTTGCTTGAGCTGATAATGTAATTTTTATTTTTAGTACCATTAGAATATTTTACATTGGCTTTTGACATGCCATTTATGCTTTTATTGGAAGATGTGAGACAAGGAATATTTTATGCATCCCTTCTATCTTTCTGGCTTGTATTTGCTGGGGAACATTTAATGGTGAGGAAACGAAATATAAAAGCATCAATAAATATAAAATTTTATAAGAGTAAATATTATTAATACTTTTTTTTTTCATGAAACATTTAATTTGATCTTCTGAATAAATTAGGTTCAGGTAAATATATTATGACTGAATTTGTGTGGCACTTAAGATAGCAAAAGTATTATTTAGTTAATTATATTTATTATTGTAGGAGGGTGAACAGAGGAACAACTTAAAATGCTATTGGCGTCATTTGTCAGCTGTTGGAACTGGCTGTTTATCACTTTTATTCTTTGACATGTGCGAACGTGGTGTACAACTTCGTAATCCATTTTATTCAATTTGGGTTACAAACATTGGCGCTAAAATGGCTGTATCCTTTTAAAAGTTATTTAAATTATGAAGTTTTATCTTTTTTTGAAATCTAACTTCTTGTTAATTTTTTTTTATATACATATATATATATATTACAAAAGTTTTGCATATACCATTTTGCAAATCACGTTAAATGTTCTATTTAAAAAAAAAAAAAAAAAAACAAGATACATTTAATATTTAAATTTGAATTAGTAATAGTCTTCACGTTTTCTTTAACATAAAAATTGTAGTTATCTTTTATTATTTTGGCTGCAGCATCAGCAGGAATTTATCTTCTCTTTTTATCGTACATGATTTGGAAAGTATTTATAAACATAAGTGCTAAAAGAGCTGTATTGCCAAGTATGAGTTCTGCTCGTCGTTTGCATTATGAAGGAGTCATTTATCGTTTCAAGTTTTTAATGGTTGCAACTTTATTGTGTGCATCATTGACTGTCATTGGATTTATTTTGGGACAGGTAGAAATAATTGTATATGCATTAAATTTTAAATTATAAAAATCACTTTAAATATACAAAATCCAAAATATTTTTTGGATTATTTATAGGTTGCTGAAGGTCAATGGAAATGGGATCAAGATATAGAATTAGAGATGACGTCAGCTTTCTTCACAGGAGTTTATGGAATGTGGAATATTTATATTATAGCTCTATTGTGTTTGTATGCACCATCTCATAAGCAGTGGCCAATTGAACCATCAGGTAAAAATATTGATGCTTCGATTAAATTAATCGCGTACTTGTTTTTTTATTGTTTTTGCAAAAGTGATTCTCAGCAAAAGTACATTTTTACATATAATCTTCATGGTAGTAAGTAATCATCTTTCATTGAATAGTAATGGACATTCCGTAATTTTTAATTTCACTGATATTTTAACTAATTTACATTTCGTTACTGTAAAAAAATGTATTTTTTGATAAAATTGACGATGTTATATTATTATAAAATATCCACCGAGGTTACAGGGCAGAATCTGCACTTTTGCTGAGAATTACCGATGTATGAAAAAAATACGTGAAACACCATTTTAATTTAAATTAAAAATGTTATTACGAATTCTCAACTTATCTTATAATATTAATTAATTTCTTTCATAAATTTTACAATTCTAATAAACTATATTTTTTATTTGCAGAAAACAGCGTGAGTGAAGAGATCGAGTTTTCGAGACTGCCAACCGAGCCAAACGAAATGCTGTCCTTGACCGCTTTCTCGCGGAAAACTGCGATCGATTAAATCAAACAATCTTCAAAAAACAAAGAAGCATTTTATCGTCGAATTTATATCTTTCGCGGTAAAAGAAAATGAAACATTCGCATCCCATTGACGTGACATATCATCACTGGGCATTCAAAAGTCTTCATCGTCGTCGTCTCGTCGAACGCGCATATATTCGTAAATCTAGTATTAATAACAGCAGTATTTGTTGTAATTATAAGAGTAGACTGTGTTATAAAGTCAAGTACTCGACGGATATAAAATAATTTCTGCATTTTAAGATAAATTTTACCTTCTGAAAAAGTTCGAAAGTTATATAAACCTTTAAAAAATTTATAAAAGTTTTTATATAAATACTGTAAAGGAAATTTTTATTGATTTTTAAACGTTATTTTAACCGATTAAGTATCACTAAAGTTTTTCTATTTTATAAATAGTTAAAGGTTTTAAATTTTATTAGATTTTAGCAAATAAAAATATTCATATTTTTACAAATGTATTAATTTTAAAGAAATTCGTATATTTCATAAGATTATTAAAAACTATAAAAAATGCAGAAATTATTGTACAAGTACTTCATAGAATACGTTTGTTTGTGATCAGTGTATTTAATAAACCCACGGTTTGACAAGCCGAAACAGTTTATCGTTAATGAAGAGTCCAAAATTGAATCATGGACACAAATAGTACGAATTGCCATTTGATTAATTTATGTAGGGAGTACACTATACGCATATTGTAAAACGTTCTACTTACTGTTTGACTTCCTCTATATATGGAATTTCTACGTGTGTACACATTTAAGAACAAAATAACGAAAAAAATAATTTAAGTTTATCTTTGAGTTCTGCAATGCTGTAATAATTAACGAATCACGGTCAAAATGACGTGCCATTGCGAGATGATAAAAGTTTATACTACTCTGTAGCCTGTAGAAATTTTTTACGACTTTTGTATTGCATTTTTTAAATAAATTGATTTGTTACTTAAAATGTTGGCGAGTCTTTACATACTTAATGTTAATTTGGTTTCAAACCTCAAAATTGCTAACAGAGAAAAAAGCTCACAAGACTATTTCATAATAAAGAAAAATAAATATACTACAGTGAAATTCCATGAACTTGTAGTTACTTTGATGTCATTTTTACAATCTCAGCAGTTGTATTGATTTTGCATTTACATTTCTTAGAAGTATAAAAGCTTCATTCCTTACAGCTGATCGACGTTCGAATTTAAATACCTACAGGCGCTCAATCCTTCCGACCAATAGCTCCCTCGCTCGTGCAAGATGGCCCCCACGTCCCACCAATCATCGACGCGCTCGCTTATAAACACAACACGCGCTTATCCATGAACAAAACAACCTCTCGCTCTATCTCCCTCTCTCTCACTCACACATTCAAGCCGCACATGCGCTTTTTGCGCAACGTATAACCGAAGCACCAAGCACGGAGCTCTGTCGCAGACGTCTCAGTCACAGCCGAGGAGCGATCGTGTACAAAAGTGCCCCGTGCGCCAGTCACACGATTCTCATACCTAGCATGCACGCGTGCATTCTCCTGCCCGAAATCGTCGTTATCAGAACCTATCCAACGTAGCCCTCGGCGAACACCATCCATTTCGCGGATACACTCAATAATACCAATTCCCACTTCATTATACGCGTGGAAAGTTTCTCTTGCTCAGAGCGAGAGAGACAGAGAGGAGGGATAGCGAAAATCGCGTACACAAAGGAAGTCCAGCGTGTGCGCGCGCATCGTCGCGAGCGAGGCAGTGAGAGAGCTAAAAGAGACGGAGAGAGAGAGAGGCGATAAAGGCGAGTGAAAAGCCATCGCGCTCTGTGGGCTTCGCAGCAACAGCAGGAGCTCGTGAGAGAAAAATAGATGCACGTAGCGGGAGTAAGTATAAATGCGTAATAAAGTCGTGCGCGAGTGCATGTCTGTTTTGTAAGAACGTCGATTGCATATAGAAGGAAAGAGAGGTCGCGAGAGCGAGTTTTCTTTCCAGCAGTCCGGGCGAGCGAGAACGTGCTATCAGCTGTTCGCCGTTCGGGCTTCGCATACAGTAGAAGGGGGACATCTGTGTGTGCGTGTATGCTGCGTGTGTGGGTGTAGTTCGATGTGGCGATGGTGTGTAAATATATAGGTTTGCACTGACACTTTTTACTGCTGTCTGCGTCTGGGGAGATCGCGTTTTCGCGGTGGTAGCCTATCGCGACGAGATCATCGCCGAGACGGGGTATAAAGGGTATGTGGAAGTCGTCTTTTACGACAATAACATCGCGAGTGGCATTTAAATGCTTTCAAAACATGGCCTGTTTACCGTATGTAAAGTCCATTCTTTGTTTGTCCGAGACATGACTCCTTTTTTTCTCCTACGGAATTTCATTTGCAAGGGAATAATCGTAATTTCTGACTAACAACCAACGCGTTCTTTATGTGTCGTGTGAGTGCAGGCTGCTCGCCTCAGCTCGCGCAGCCGTGCGAGGTAGGTAGTATCGACTGTAGGAAGCGAGAAAGAGCTATATAAACACGCTCACGGGCAGAGCGCGGACGACGGGGAACATAAAAGAGGGAGAGAGACAGAGTCAGGAGAGTCGAAAACAAAGTGCTGAGGAGAAACTCAAATTTGGAATGTATAGACGATAACTTTCGTTATTTCGAAAAGCAAAGCAAGTATTTAATGAACAACAGTAAAAGTTCGATACACAAACACAGGGGGACATGCATACATACATGCGCAGATACACACGTACAGTTCGGAGTACAAAGACGGACGCGCACACACCTAGAGATTAGAACGAGCGAGGCAACCATAGTCACAATAATTAGTGGGAGTGAGAGGGAGAGAGAGCGAGAGAGCGCGCTCGCGCGATACATACAAAATCCGCGAACGCGAGCGAGTGGGAAAGAGACAGAGCGAAGAGTGTGCCCATTCACTGTGGTAAAGTCAGGCCTCGGCAGCAGCAGCAGCAGCGCGCTCAGTGCAGTACGAAAGAACGTGGAGCGCGGTCTGTATGTGCGAGGGGGACAGAGCGAGAGCGAAGGGTCAAAATCGCGGAGGGGAGGAGGAGGAGGAGGTAGAGCTGCGCGTCTCTCCGCTCTCGGAGCTGGTTTTTTCCCCCTTGGAGAGCTGCCCGAGAGTTTTTTTTCGGAGCGAGCAAGAGAGAGAGAGAGAGATAGAGAGGAGGCTGTTGGTAGTCTTACGTATACGCGGACACACAAAGGGAGAGGAAGAAGAAGATCCTCTTTCTCTCTCTTTTTCTGCAAGTAGTTTACAAGTGTACTCTCTCTCCCTCTCTCGCTTCTCCTCCTGTCGTGTGTGTTTGTGTGATTGAAGTGATTAAAGTGCATACTGATTTTCAATTTTTTCTACTGTTTTTCTGTGAAAAGGTGTTCGGTTGGGGAAGGACAGTTGGTCTGTGCGCTGGAGATTGGTGACAGTGAGCAAACGGTCTCTGAGTGCTTCAATTAGATAGGTGAATTAGTGCCAGAGGTTGACAGGTGCATATTGCACCGGGCCAACCCAACAGCAGCAGGAGCAGCAGCAGAGGAGACAGGAACCGCTGATGTCAGGTCTCCTTCCAGCCTAGGTGGAGATTCGACGACAGTGGATTCCACAACGACTCCACAAAAACTACTACTGCCTCAGTAGAAGAAGCTTGCAGCTTCTGCATATAGACTACAGACGAGTAGCTCTCAGGACTAGCCGCAATGTCGTCCCCCAGTGCTGGAAAGCGGCGCATGGACACTGATGTGATTATACTGTATCCTTTATTATGCAACTATATCTGCTAAAAAGTATGAATTTTATATTATTAGTTATCAGATTATTCAATTTTCAATATTTTTTGAGTTTATTTTTGAGTATTTTATCAGCTGCCAGACAAATTTCTTATTACAAGCCATACTATACAAAATATAATCTATATATAATGGTAAAGACAATAATTGTTGCTCCATTCACAATACTCATTTTTAAATATTCAATAATACGTGCTCATATGCAAATATATATGTATGACAAGGTATGTCCTTGCAATATACACTAACTTCCTATGTCTAGCTCACTCTTATTACTAGCTTTACCTGGCCTAGCATTATCCCACTGCTATCTGTCTCTCTTCTACCCAAGGGAGGTAAGGCTCAGTGTGTGATGTAAATGCTAACGCCTACAAAACTAACTGAGCCTTGTCAGATGGCATTATTAAGGTAGAATTGAATTAGGCTCTCTTGGCTAAAGTCTTGCTGACAGCTGTTTTAAAATCAGCTGATCTCCTTTCTCTTAGAGTGGAGGGTTTCAGAATAGTTCAAATTCAATAAGTACTTTTTTATGAAATATTAAGTAAATAAATTCATTTAATAATTTTGATTATTTTATACAAATTGAAAATATTTTCATAAATATATGAATTAATCTATTTAATTGGCACATTTATAATTTTCTTTCTACTAGCCTGTCCTAATGATAGATATTCGATAAGAATGAACTATTAAAATGTGATTAAGTTTTTATTCTACATTAATGATTTTTTACATTCGTTAAAACATCTGCTATCAAATAGGGCAATAATTTTTTTAAAACTGTAATTTACATTATTTATTACTAAAGTTGTAATTTCATCAATGAAAGTAATTATTTTCTCGTAAAAAAAACACGTTAATTTTTTTAATACTCTATCAAGCCACTACTAATTTCTTCGTCTCTGATAATTCGAATTTCCAACTCGTACAGTAAATGCCTATATACTACCAAATTAAAAAATCGCTTCTCCCGCTACTTTGCGCTTCTCTCGCATACTGTCTCATCGCACAAATTAATCACGCACTCGCCTATCGAGAAGCTAGGTAGGCGCGGTGCACGCTCAACGCAACACTGACTCTTGCCGTATTATAAAACGTCGCGCTCGGTTACCGCGCCGATACGTCTGTTTTCCATTACAATTGCTAATGCAGCCGCCGCGCACTCATAGATCCACATATACACGCGCGAAATCGCAGTCACGATTTCGCGAATAGAGCAGAGGTAGAGAATACGGTTGCCTATGGGAAAGATGTTTTTCCTCCGCGCGGATTAGTACTTCTGGAGTGTATAAGTAATACAGATGCTTTTTGGTAGAGAGATATGCACGCTTTCGTTTTTCTATGTAGAGGCGTAATACGGTTTGGGTGACGGCGAAGAGATGATTTTCCGCTGTCAAGGGAGTAGCGGGAAATTTTCTCGAGTGGCGGCTATAATATTTATGGCGTGAATTATTGATGGGCGAGTGTGTGCGGCGCGTTTGGAACGTGACGGCGGCTCGGATGCTTGCACTTGGGTTCATTATTAATGGTGGCCCTGAAACTTTGACAGTGGGAAATTGGGAAAACAGTCGTTGGGCGAAATAAATAATATTCTTACCTGCATAATACGAACGGATTAATATCGTTTGGCATTAAAGAATACGAGTGGAAATAAAAGTAAAAGGACATTTATATTGATAAGAAACTTCATGAAAAAAAAAAATTATAAACCAGTTCTATTTCATTTTGTGTAAATGCAGAAATACAACTAACAAAGCAATTAACTTCGTATTGGTTGATTTCTGACTTATAGTTTTCATTTCTAATAAGTGCAATTTTAATCATCAATACATTTGCCAAAGAAAAAATAATGAACTGTTTTAATATTGCATTAATTAGGTTGATAAATATTTATAATTTCTCAAAAGTTTTACTTTTCATTAATTATAATTACCGCACTAGGAATTCATAACATTCGTCGTTTTATATACATATAATTTATTGTGGAAACCGACACACTTCAACTTTGCATAGTCAATTATCTATCCGCTGCATAGGTGGTACAGTAATCAAGGATGTTCTAGGAAATTTTCACTACAGATTTCACCAGAGTTTCGGCCATCTCACTAAGCAGTAATTCAAAGTAAAAATGCTTACTGCTACGTAGTAAAATTTATTTTATCACTTGTAATAAGCGCGGAAGTGTTATTACGTCTTACATTTACTTTACATGTATCGCGAATTCATCTAATTCTTTATATTTTTGTTTTATACATCCTACGATTTTTCGTAAAGAATAAATTTGTTAAATATCTCAAATTCCTATATTATTATGGTGCGGTAGATTAACAGACAAGTGGGACGTAAATTACGCGAGCGAGCGAAATTTTTATCTGAAACGTGCGCAAATGCGTCAATCAAAATAAAAACAAGACATTCAAAGTTCGGTATCTCGGCCGCAGATAAATTTTATCTAATCACTCGAACCCGAGTTTAAGCAACATAAACAAAAATAGAGGCTGTGCTGTGTGTGGCTTTTTTTTTTAAACTTCTCGTCTCGCTCTTCTATCTTTCACTTTCTCCTCTTCCCGTCTGCTTTTGTTCGCTGATGTCGCATCTATTGTTTTTTTTACACATCTGTTTGCTTTTTATACTTTTACTTTTTTATTTTTTTATTTTTTTTTTCATGAAAATTCACACGACATAGATTTGGCTTTCACAAATAGCGTAGAGAAATTTAAAATTTTATTGCGTATTTCCTTCTTTCACTTTTCTCAAGCAAAGTATTATTGTACCTTCCCATTTTTCATGGATCTCTTTTTCTCAACTATTACCAAGTATTTTGTATAGTTAAGATACATATTAATATTCTAATTTATAATACAGAACAAGTCGACCTTTAGCAAAACTTGTCTCTCCTAGAATTGTTCACTAAAGATAAACGTAAACATTATAAATGCGGTATAAATCGATTTCACCATGAAACTGAGAAAACGAGTGTATATAGCTCTTCTTTTATGGCTTTTCGCAGCGCGCAAAACTCCATACAAACATCCTTCGCGCAAAATTAGTGCCAATTTTCACGCTCCATTCCCTCCAATCCTCCTCTATTTGTTTTCATCGCCGCTGTCGCCGCCTCCGTCCCTCTTTCTCTCTATTCTCGCTCTCGCATCTTTCCGTTCTCTCTCTCTTTTTCTCTCTTTCTCCTGCTCGTGTTAGTTAATTGGCAAAGGCACGCGGAGGATATTCGAAAGCGGCTGACGACAAATTTTCTCTCTCTTTCTCCTTTGCGTTCGATCGCGCACCCGAGTAACGATTCGAAGCCGCGGACATGAATAATTGAACTCTATGCACTGTCGCGTACGTATATGAGAAGTCTCGAAAAGAATCCTGGCTGATGATGATATTATAGAGTGTCAGCGAATGATGAGTAACGTCTTGTGATATGTTTTCTTTGTTACGAGTGACAATTGTTGTGAAATATTTCGAGGTATTTTTAGGATGTCGGATAAAAAGAAACGTTACATTGTTTTTCGCTTATCAGAGAGTAACTGGTGTTGTTGACATTGCAATATGCTGGGTCTCTTTAATTTTTGTTAATTAATAGCAGCATTCTTGAGAGTTTATTCCTACACGAAATATAGCAGTATCTGTTATACTACGAGTATTTAAAATATGTGTAAAAAAAGGATAAAATATTTAGAGAAATACATAAATCGTTGCCAAACAATAACAATGATTCCGATTCAGATAAAAATAAAAATTCATTCGTTTCATTTAAATTTAGAACGCGTGAGGGGGTTTACGCTCAACTTATCTTTTCACGTGTTTCAACCTAACATGAAATCGAAGCTAGCGATAGAATCTTATTTGCTTGGTTCTTCGCGTTACTTGAGGACGAAGACACAGTGACATCTTACTTTTCATAGCTTGAATTACATTTCCGACAAATGGCTGAACACAAATAATTTCATTGGAAAATAATTGCCCCAAAACACTTAATTATAAATACACTTTACTAACAAACATTTAATTGACTAATATTTAGTAATGCGTTTCAACTACCTCTACATTTATATCTCCTCGTTCTTTTATTAGTATTTTCTTCGCGATAACAGTACAGCGACAAGCTATACTTGAACCGTTCTATAGGCGTCGATAATTTAACAGCCCGCGATACATCGCTTTTCACTCGTCAATCGAGAAAACGTTATTTTCCCGGCCAACATTATTTATGAAATATTTGCGATGCTGTTATCGGTGAAAAATTTTGCGCTCGCTCTATCTTCATCTCTATCGAGCCACTCGGCGAACTGCGCGTACGGGTGAATTCTCTCTCTTTCTCTCTCATTTTTTTCCAACGCCGTATGTGTACAGACGAATATCTCTCTTTTTCCTGCACATATAAGTATACGCGCGCCGTATACCGTGCAAATGCGTGTGCATATTTACACAGCATGCGAAGTGCGTAGTTCAGTTTAAACAATTACGGAAAACATCGGTTAACGTATTTATTATACATTAGTCGACAAAATATCGTTGATAATGTAATCCTATTTTTTAAAATGAAGACGCAATAGTTGACTTGAATAAATTTTATCGAGATGTTAGATCTAGATGATGCAGAATTTACAGACTAAAATAGCTTTGACGCAATGAATTTTTATGAATATTTATAATGTCACATGTAAAACTGCTTATAACAATGCA
Organism: Torymus auratus; assembly: GCA_900474315.1. Lineage (NCBI taxonomy): Eukaryota > Metazoa > Arthropoda > Insecta > Hymenoptera > Torymidae > Torymus > Torymus auratus. The sequence goes on along the minus strand of UXGD01001306.1, from coordinate 16,300 downwards.
TTTGTAAAATAAATAAAATTTTAAATATTATTCGTGAAATTGAAAAACGTAAATACGATAATCCATAAAGTATCATTAAAAATTACTTAAATGCATCCATTGTTAAAGTTTCTACTCCAATAAAATCCAGTACAGCGGCCAAACAAAGAAACAAAGAAACTTCAAAGTCCGTCCCGTTCTAATTTAGGAAACAATATATATATTCACAAATAAGTCTCTTGAAGAAAAAGATATTTTCGAGAGCAGCCGAAAATACCTCTGACCTACTGAACGCCGAACCCTTTTACGCACTAAAAATCAACATCTTAAAATCGAAAGAAAAAACAGCTGATCGCTACAGCAAACAAAAAAAAACGAAGACAAAACAAATCTCTCGCCATTAAAACTCTGCTACCCGACTCTTACCACTTCCAAAAGACAAAACAAAAAAACATTACCGAAACCGAGCGTCTCTACCTATATATATCTGACATTCCAAAAACTTCTTCGTTTTTCGTTATACGAAGCGCGACAATGCGAGCCGTTCCTTTGTGTCTTGCGCGCGCACGCGCTCGTCGCCAGCTGATCTACCTTATGCTCACGCTGGCTATAGCGAGCGACGGCTCCCCACCACCGGGGTGGCCTCTCCCCCTGTAGCTGCGGTCGCACAATGAATATATATGTACGTATGTAAGTACGTATATATATCGAGCGATCGCTGCACGTGTACGTCGATAGCGCTACGGCGCATCCGCATGTATATATGTGGGCTCGTCATAGCCGCGTTGGGAAATGTTGAATGATGGAGATTGCGAGCGCAGGCTGAGTTGAGTGGCGAGAAATCTGCGCCTGGTTTTGTTAATGATGCCGATATAATTTTGTTTGATTTTTTTAATCGTGTTTCGAGTATATTATTATGTAGTTGTTGGCTTGATGTTAAATAGAAAATGTTACTTAATAGAAATTTTTGTTTCAATTAGCGTGATAAATGTAAACTATTATAGTTATTAAAGAAGATAAATTTAATAGTTAATATTTACGTTTTTAAAAATAAAAATATGAAACTAATGTCATTGATAACACTTAATTGAAAGCGAATTGAATGTCGGTAACAACTAATTTATGAAATAATTTAAATTAAGAATAATATTAAAATTTATGCACAAAGTATCGAGTATGTGTCCCACGTGTCTGACCAATGTCTCATGTTACTACTTAAATTTATACGGTGTAATTTTTCGAATATGAAGTTTTTTTGATCTGATATTTTATGTGTAATTTGGTTTAAATTTTGGTTTTACAACACAAGCATTTTACAAGCGTTTGTGATGGTAAAAATTTATCTGAGCAAGTCGTGAAAGTGTCGGATGGGAATCACTGTTAATTTTCACGTAAATGATTGGAAAGTTCTTGAGCATTACTAAATCGTGTCATGCATTGTTTATCCAATGGAGTAAACTTTACTTCTTTTCCTTTAACTAATTTATTGCCTTTCTCTAATAATTACCTGGCTTTTACGACACATTAACTGACGGCGCATTATTGATTTACAATCATCCGCACTATTCGGTATTGTTAAAACAATCTTCATTAGTGGTATCGTTAATCTCATTGGCGCGCTAAACGTTAAACGCCGTCGCTATTAATCTTCATAAAAAAAACTATCCTCATACCCACAAAAACTCGATGTACAGGTCTATTAATCTCAATCGCAATGTATCAAAATTAACCTTGACGATGCTGAAAAGAAATGCTCGAAATCCGTAAAATATTACAATCGAGAGAAATGCAGAAATGGGCGAAAAAAAGAGGCATCCGCACGCAGTATGTGTTGGTTGGTTGCACAACGCTCGGCTCATTATACATACGCATCACACATACGTTTGTATACATATTTACGCGAAAAATTCCACGGCGAATGAAACCTTTTAATTCGATCCAACGAGTGCGGGCGCGCGCTCGCATTGTGTTGTTTTGTCGTGGATTCATCTTGCATGAAATCGAGACAAGAATCTTGTATAACCGCGTTCATAAAGGTTCGCGGGTAGGAGCGTGAAAAAGAAAGACACGTGTATGGGCTCGGAGCACAAAAAGCAGTGCGCGCATAAGCTGCAGTTCTTGCGTTGAAGTAGGCACGAAAGTAGTAGTAGTAGTAGCTCGAGTTAAGTGAATTATGTTACAAATACTTGTGTAACGAAGAATACGCTTAATCAACATTAGTTTTCGATTAATTAATAGTAGTAAAGAAAAAATATGGTGTAAATTTCGTAAGAAACAACTCAGTAATACAAACATACTTTCTATCTTATCTCTGCTGCGCATTATGTTCAGTCCAAATTACTTGTGCATTGATATATATACTTTTCTAGAGCAAACTTTCTATATTACTTTTCCTTTTAATTTTCATCGTAATACATTATCTCGGCCACTTAGTTGATCTATTTTTTACATCTAACACTTAAGTAAGTAGAACAAAAAGATTAATTTTCGTATTGATATAAATACAGAATTTTATAATAACTTTGAAAAATGTTCTACTTAAATTTCTGTATTCCTTATGAAATATCTTACCATCTGCACTTAAATCAACCAAGATATTTTCTCTACCATATATTTCCCAATTTCATACTAAACTACTTCATGACAATTCTCTTTCGACGACAATTCGCTTCTCCTCCCTGTTTCGTCCTTCCAAATAAACCAATTTTTTTTTTCAGCAACACACCCATCATCAGCGCCTTCTGTATAGGCATCAAACGCCACGCCGCATACGCGCTCGTTAAATTTCACTTCGAAGCGCACTTATAAATAGTGGAACGAGCCCGCTCTCCTGCACGCGCGTGCGCGTTAAACCGCGAGCGTGCATCTATACGGCTCTCCTGTGTGTGCCCCGCGTGCAAGCGTGTAACGGAAAATCGCGGGACCCGTTTTCCGCTCACGATTTATGAAAGTACACGCGCGGGCGCAGATAGAGCCGACTCACGTATATGTACCTATACCTATATCTATATGCGCTCGAAGAAAGGAAAACGCACGCGGGATCGCTTTCGGTCAGCGTTGTATATGCGCGAGGAGGAAGAGGAGTACGTGTAGATACTGTTGGATGGTGGGGATTCCGCGGTTGTAATAGTTTGAAGATTAAATTTAATTTTTAAAGTTGGAGGATTTTTTAAGTTTTATTTTGATAATGTTCGACAATTGTCTAAGATGTGGGGGATCCTCTCTTTAAAAAATGACGGCCGCAATAGTGGCTCATTTAAAGAATCGATGTGATTGGTTATTTGAAAAAAGCGCGAATATTTGAATTCTTTTAGAATGAAAATTTCCTAGATTTGAATTTTGCTATAGTCATTTTAAAAAGAAAAAAAATTTATCGATTTCACGTAAATTGTTTCTAACTGTCGGTAAACTTCTGCGATTAGAAATATCTTATTTTCTTTCGTTTTTCAGAGAAATGTAAGAAACGTTATAGAGACACCTGCACCAATTGATAAAATATATTATATTAGATCTTTCTACTATTTTAAATTTTTATATTTTATAGATAATTGACAATTATTATTAGTAACCCGGAAGACATTAAAAATAACTTCGTTTGTCTTCTGGATGCTTGAAAAAACTCATTCATTTTCGGAAGTGATTAGGTCAGGACGAATGCTGACGCAAGGAAGTTAACTCAATTAGCCAGCATCCGCGGCTAAGGATGATATTGTTTGTTATTAATTATGCTTATAAAGTGATTTTATTGATATTCTATCATTCGTCTACTTAGACTTACTAATAGATGAAACTTTGTACGCTCGGGAAATCATCAAGCTTATAAAGTGCATATAGGTACCAGACATTTAATTACCATGCCAGTGGTTAAATCATCATTAAATTTGAAACTAGACCTCTATCCAAATAAAATTATGCAAGTATTTGCAAACAGCGAGGTTTTTAATTTCATCATTTGCCAATAATAAAAGATATTAAAATAAATTTTTCTTCCAATCGCAAATTGATATGGCAATTTGATCTGCGCATATCAATAATAGTCGTCTGTTGAAACAATGTCAAATCAAGTACTAAAGCAGATATATGCTTTGGTTATATTTATCCACCACCTGTTATTTTAATAATTTGATCATTAGTACAGATTATTAATTCTGGGTATAAATATATAACCTCAGAAAAATAATTATTTGGCAGATTTTGTTCAAGATTAATCAAATATTATGAAATGAATAGAAAGATAATCAAATTATGTTTGTGTTACACTATTGTTCCATTGTATCCAATATCTTGTGACATAATTTCCCTTCAAGATTTGAACAATAGATTTTGGAATTCAAAGCCATCTCGTATGCTTTATTATTTTACAGTATTATACCCGTAATTACGAAAGATATCAATAATATCAAATACAGCACGATGTATATTTATGACAAAAACGAAATCCTATTTGTTACTCTTTATTTTTATATAATTGATCACTAGCCATATAAGGTAATGGTGTCTTTTGTAAAGATGAACATTTGTCTACGCAGGTGTAAATTGAATTATGTTGTCGAAAACTTTGATGATATAGCACTTCTTTACTTCAAAATTAAAGAACCAGTGAACCAAACAGTTTTTAAATTACAGAATGATGAAGTTGCAAAAATATATTATCATGTAATATAACAATAAGTGAACTTAATAATTCAGAATTTTTTGTCATCTTTCCCCCCCTTCACAAACAAGTGCGATTAAAATGACATATTTGCTCAACAAATTAATTACTATAATACGTTTATTAATTACTTCAAATAAATTTGATTATATACTTCATGTTATCATTGGCATAACGCCAAAGCAAATATTATTATTTAATTAAATAAATATTAAAAATTACAGTATCACAGATGTTGTTTTAATCCAAAAATTTTCCTTAACTGACTGATAAAAATACAGAATAGAAAGCAAACATGAGGTGACAATACTTGGAGGACTCAACGAATTTTCCGTCAAATTCTATGGACCTCGAGGAAGTAAGTAATATTTTCTTTTTACATTTAATAATACGTTAGGTATATAATAGAAACACTGTAACTAGAATGGGTTTCACGTCGTTATTACAAATTCATCGAGTTAATCCTCGTTCGCGAACAACAGGAGACTTGAAACACAAAACGAAATTCTTCAAACGTCTCGCATAATAAGGAATGAGAATTTCAGTTAGAGTAAAGATTTCATTATGTCTGTGAATTGCTTCCACTCTTATCGTCAAAGAGCAGGCGAAACTGTCCTTAATGAAAACTATCAAAGACAAAGCAAAAAAGCATCCGGTAAAAGCAAATCGAAAACGAACCAAATAATGCAATTACGAACTCACGGCCATTCGAAACATTAAAGCCTTTGGAAGCCGAGCCTTTGGCTAACCCTACGATTATCAGAATATAAATGTAATAAAAACCAACTGCACGCGGTCGATTGTTTTATCAGCACCGTAGATATTGGAAATCCAAGGCGTTCGCTCTCTTATCCGCGAAATCCACAAGCTTCACCTTGCGTGTATAGGTACTTGCGCACGCAGCGCGTGAGTAATGCAGCTATCGATCGCTAGCGCGCACTTCGGAACCTTCGGAAGCGTGTGCACACGCGAGACTTCGCGCAGCAATTATCACGGCGTACTTGCAGTGGATTTTCTTCTTTTTTTTCTTCGCCGGACGTCGTTGCGTAATACTTCGGTAACATTTTTTTTTTTTACTGTGATTCCGTAAGAAAAAAATAAAAGGTTTCTGCTTTACCGGTTGAAGTACAAAACGAGAGAACATTTTTTTTCATTGTTGCGGTTATACACTTGCAAGGCATTAAACAGAAGAAAAATTGGATTTGAATAATACCTTTAAAGCCCATATGAAGTTACATACTTATAATAACAGTCTCGTATTTTATGTTGTTACTGACTAAAATTAAAGAGGAAGTTTTGATGCAGCAAAAATAATTTTTAAAGGAAAAAAATGTTGAAAACTTTTAGCATGAAAGTCTGCTATTTTTGAGAAACAGCTTCTACTTATCTCGAGAACATTTTGATCAATTTTAACCGGCTATAGGCTATTCTCTCAGTTTTTGAAAGTATTAATGACTTGACAGCAGTTTTTTGTTTCTGGTGATTGGTTTCGAGATCCGCTGCTCATTAAATGATAATAAAGACGATATAATTGCAATAATTTTTTAAAGCTTAAGAAAAAGATTAAAATAAAGGGAAATGAAATATAGAAATCTGTAATGGCCCCGGCATTCTCTTAATTAAAATAGTAAATCTATTCAAATGATACATACATGACCGCTTTATTTAAAAACAATTAATCGACTGCTATAAATTTCTAGAGAACAATGCGAATAAAAATACGTGTAGTGCGCTGAGATGTCGATTGCAGTAAATTTTATTTATAAAAATCAGCACTTCACTTGAGATAATTTAATAAAAATATTAAGAGAATGGAATAATAGAGAAATAAAGGGGGCGAGAGAGGAGATTTATGAGAACGTTTTCACAATCGAAGTACTTGTTCAAACCTTGAAACTTCCAATGGCGCAAAAAATGAAAGAAAAAGGATTGAGCGAGCGATAGATAAATAAATGGAGTTATAGAGCCAAACTCTCATGCATACATTACGTCTATTTCCATTTCGTTTCTCTCGGTTTTTCTTTGGAGATTACTTGCTCGCCGACTGAATGAATAACGGATTAAAGAAATATAATTAAAAACTTTTTGTTTGTAATAACATGGAACAAAGCGTTATGATTTGTTGAGGACAGACATGCAACCTTTGCATTTATGATTATTTCATAAGAAATAAGATATATTAACATCAGCATAAGGAAGTTCAATAATTATTTTTTCTTTTACAAAAATGATATGAAAATAAAAACGAATATTTTTGCAACATTACAATTCCATTAGTAAAAGAAATAAAAATACATATTTATATAGATATATGTTTTATCCGATGTATGCCATTATTTTAAATATTAATGACAAGGTATAATCGTGCTTGGATCGGAATACGAGTAGCACATTTTTATACGTGCAGGTCAATCTTAGCACGATTCTACAGTTTTAATATGTTCTTTATTATGCATCATCTACTTAATTTAAAGGTCTCTCTTGTATACATTATCTCCAACATTTTATCTTTTTTCGGGGATATATGTTAGAATTAATATCCCAAATTACAACAACTCACTTATTAGACAGCCGTTGCTACATTTTCTAACTCTAAATGTAACATTCTTAGACAGCATTGCACGCATTGCGTCAGTCTTCTTTATCTTTTTTCAACCGCCTCTTTAAACGCCTCACGCATCAATTTGTCAGTCACACTGCTTGCTCAACCAAAACTTCAGACCCTATACCCACTGCATACTATACCCCGCGCACCTCTCCAAACGAAAAAAGAAAACGCATTGCAGCTCGGCAACGCAAGATGCGTACATACACGTATACACGTATATATATATTTAAACTACTTATCCAGCGCTTTTCGCGCTGGCACGCAACTCTTCGCTTTTCAGGCATATAAGTGCAGTAGCGGCAACAGCAGCGCGCTCGTGTTTTTCGCGCTCGCGTGAAAATGCTAATTTGACGCGTGCGAGATTCGCTCGTTGGGAAATGGGTTGGTTGCGCGCGCTGCACAATGCCCCGGCGCGAGAGGCGCGAAAATGACGATTGTTTCGAGAAAGTTGCGCCGAGCGAGCGAGCAGTTTGCAGGTGGAAATGATCGGTTGGGAAACGAAGCAGAGGATCGGAGGCAGGGGAGAGTTTTACGTCGAGTTTGCCGGTCTGACTGCGCATAGTTCGGGGCATAGGATTGAAAAGTTTGTTTCGCTCGTTAGTCATTCATGTATAGCCTTCTGCTCGTAACACGACAATGAATGATATAGGATTATGTGTCGTAATGTAGCTCGGGCCATCTCGTTCCTTTCAGAGATGTCATAATAAGTTGAGTCATTATCTGATTTGGATCAAAGTTTTTTTTTTACACGTAGGTAGTACTGAAGTAGCAAAGGCAAACAAGAAGGTAATTCTTGCTTCAAAGAGAATTCTGATGACTTCTTATGTCTTTAACAAATTAGTCTTTACATTCGTAATAATGTGTAACAAACGAAAATGTTAATGATAAATAATTGAGGCGAACAAAAACATAGCATAATATGGTAATACAATTACTCATAATTCGCCAGAACACGACTGGCAGATAGTTAAGGTAAAAAGTAGAAATATGACATCACGATCTCTGGCTTTTAATGGAATCACGAGACCTTTTTCTCTCTTGCTTTCATTCGTGTCGAACGTTAAGTAATCGCGTCTCGCCCTAAAAGTCCCTGTACGGAGCGAAGGCCAAGTCGATTAAAAAGGTCTTGTCATTCTTTTCATGGACATTTATGCGATGCTTCCTAACTAGTGTGTAAGTACTTGGAGGATGATCTGTACACTGCACAATACAAGGCACTGTTATGAATTCTAATCTTTTTATTCTTTCTTTTTAATGTCAGGAAACAGTTTATCTTCTTCACGTACTCATCATGTTGACATTTTCGAAAGTCTGGATAAGCCATGTTAAATTTTCAAACATACTGTTAAATTACCATTAAACTTTATGATTTTTCTAGTCATTTTGAAATTATTTATTGTGACTATTATTTTACAATGTGCTCAAAAAATTAGATAAATTTATTTAAATATTCGTTCAATAATTTTGTCTTATAACACATTTGTTAACGTATCTTATATCATACTTGCCTGTATCTTTGTAAGAAAATGACTATTTTAGCATTAGGTAACTGCATAAGCTAAAAATAAATTTATTTTTAGTTTGTATTCTTTTATCGTGGCAATTATTGATTTTTTAAAAATAATTTTTTTAATTCATTCACAGCGATTTTTAAATTAAAATTAGTTAGAAGTTTTGTAAAAAAATTTAATACATCATTTCAAAAGGTGTTTTTTTTTTAAATATTATCGTGAATTCATATTATTATTAATGTAAAATATCAAGGAGCGCAATAACACTTCGGTAACGAGTATAAATCACAAACGTGATACGATGCTATAGAAGGGCACTACAAGATAGGTATTCTTTGTGCACAAGATCTCGGCTTTAATATTTGACCTTTTTCATATTTTACAACGCAATCGATGTAGCTTTACTTTTATTGACAAAACATATATACACAAAAAGTTATTCCGATGATAACATCAATCATTCAAATCACTATGTAGTTGCAAGCCGCAAATTAAAAAATGCTTCGAAATGCAGCGAAATCAATGGCAAAGCCTACTTCCAAACACAGCTGATCCCAATCCTTTTGAGGCATCCTTAGAAATAGGAGCACTCGACTGGTTTGCCTTCCAAACGGTCTCTTCCGCATTGGTAGCTTTATATATGCCGCAATAGGGTAGAGCGAGCGATATGCATCAAGAAGGGAGATCCGTGTGGTGCGCTTAACACGGCACAGACATAACACGATTTCGTGTCTATAATACACGCTGATGCCCACGGCTTTTACTTACGACATATAAGATGTTGTTTATCTGGCTCGCGTGCGCGCGCGAAATTTCGGATGCATGATCGATGCGTTCGAAGCGAAATTAATGTTTGGCCGTGTCCTTGGGGCTATCCTGTAATACAATAGCATACAAGGGAAAAATAAATATGTGCTCGTATATAGCGAAGTGAAAAGAATGATTGAGAATCGTGTACTGTGTATATAGCCGTGGATTTGCAGTTTTCGCTTTGCGTTACACCCGCGTAAGCCGAAATTACCGCTCTGCTGATCGCTGTACGCTGTCGGGCGATTTTCCGCCCGAGCGGCCGGAGATTTGTCGAATTGGGTCAAATGGATTTTTCCTGTCGTCTTTGAAAGCTTCGATTCGCGCATACTTAAGTTCGGAAATTTAGCCTCTCTCGTAATAATACTATAGACGTCTATAACAGCTTCTCGCGGGTTGATTAGCATAAAACTTTTCCACGAACTATCATACTGGTTCATTTAAATGAAAACCTACTGAACTCGAAATTAGCTCATTTATCTATAAATTTCGCACGCTTCTTTTTCTGCCGACTTTCGCCCTCTCCCTCTTTTTTTTCTGCGCTCAGCAATATCCGAAATACGCTCCGAACCGTAAACTCGCACGCACACGCGCTTCGACAAAGCAAAAATCGCAACATGCGCGTTCATCTCTCTCGACGTTTCCTCGTTCGCTTTCTGTGTCATCTGGTTTAATTGACGCGATTTACAGATCGCTCTGCGCACTCTGATTGGCTTTCGTAGTGCGTCAAGCTCATCGATGCAGAGGGGAGCAACGTACATTGATATTTCATAGTCTGTCGTATCGCAGATCTAACGTTTGATTGTTTATTTTAATACTTCATAGTGAACAAATACGTAATTGATAACTACGGTATCCAAATAGTATATGGAAACTTTTATACATGAATTCATTTAATAAGCCTCTACTTCCTTTCACAGGAAGTTTGTTGTTGCAAACAAGGTTACCGCGAAAACATTCTCAAGTTTTATATTTATATGTTAATTTTAAATATAAAAAATAAATATAATAAGAGAACGAATTATTTAATTTATTTTTATCAAGCTTAGTGGCAATGAATTAAGAGTAGTTTTAGCCATACTTGTTTATTAAAAACATAATATAAAATAACAAGATTGAATGAAATTTAGATGAGATAACAAATTATATTAATTCGTTTTGTAAAAGGAATTTATCATAAACAGACGAATAAAAAATTAATTTTTAAATTACCTTTACATTATACAGTACATCAAATTACAAAAATGATCATGTAGTCATCCCCTAATACCTTGTTAACTTGTTTTATGTATTCTTCTGTGATCTCTCTCATTTTGTCCTCATACTTTGGATCCTTCTTGATAATCGGTAAAATAACGTCAATCCTATTCTCCATTAAATACCTCTCAAGCTCAGTCGCGTTGTTAATCAAGTCGTCAAATATTACAAGCGGCAGCATCAACCCTGGAAAGTACGAGGCGGCGTAGACTGCGCCGAAGAGTTTCTTTTCATTGTAGGCTGACCATATCTCCTCGAACAGTGGGATTTTAACGTCCAACTCGCTATCTTCCAACGTCTCCCTCAACGTTTCATAATAACATTGCCAAATCCACTCCAAGTGAGCAGTATCTCAGCAGCTGATAATCTATCATAATGCACTTATCGTCCTTGATCATAAAGTTATTGCGCCATATGTCCCCGTGACATATTACGTTGAGTTTGGAAGTTGACGCCTTAATATTTGACACTGACCAATTTTGCACTTTATCATCACTGGCAACGGTTAGACTAAAGTAGTCGGCCATTAAAGACATAGTTTCTGTACTCGTGACTACCATGGGCCACAGATTAGCTTCCGGCGAATAAAGCTTCTCGTGAAGAGCATTCGGGTACACTTGGTTTTGCGGCATTTTTAAGTGAGCCTCGATAAGAATACTGGAAGCATGGAATTTAGCGAGGATGGATGCTGCGTTGCATAAAAGTTCTTTGTCAAAGAATAGGCTCTGCTGCATTGAGAATCCCTGTGCCCGTAAGTCTTCGAAGATCAGCATGTTCTTTTTCGCCAGCCAGCACTTTGGCAAACAGAGTTCGGTTTTCATAACATTTTTAACAATTGGATATATTTCATTGAAATAGTGCACTTCTTCTATGAATGTAATTTGATCAGCAAACGAGGGAGTGCTCGACTGCACACCGAGGTCGCCGGACGACTTGATAAAAAACATGTGCTTTTGAACTTCTTTATTTTGTATCCCTTCAGCAATAACATCGAGCTCATAGTGAGACGCCAATATCCCATGTTTTACCTTTGAATAAGGTTCCACCCAGCGATCGATGATTTTAACGTCCGTACCGAGAGCACTGGCCAACTGCGGATAGAGGCTAAACTCAATGGTATCCAGATTCAAAAATTGCCTTTGAATTTCTTCATTCTCTGCTCGACTGAGCATAGCCCAAGCTACGACGCATGCGTGCTATGGCAAGTCATAATTTCATCCAACAAACGCCTAAGCATCCAACGAATTGGTGCGAAGTTCAAATTTACTTAAAAACATAAGTGCTAAATAAATTTTCTTAACCCTTTACCGCAAATGACGCGAATTTTTCTGAAACGTTTGACCTCCTAAATTTCTAAGAACTTTCGCAGATGTGAAATTGTTCCCACTTTTGCCACCTACAGTTTGTTCAAAATATATATCCTTTACATTTACTGGAAATTAAGTTTGAAGAAATAATAAAAAGCTCGTGTTTTCATCAGTACAAAGTTTCAATGAAAAGATCCATTTGCTCTTTAATTCTGTTTTCTTTTATAACATTTTTTCCTGTTCATTATAATAAATGTTGCGATATACGCTTGTAATAAAAAAGTTTGCTTCGTGTTTAATATTTTTTAAGCATTATTACAAAATTGATAGGTAATATAACTAAGCCAACTATATACAAAGCCGTACCCTGCACCTTGACAAAGTTCCTTTACGTTATCGCAGCGCGTTGTCGCTACTCAAAGGTCGCCACGAAATAGACTGACGTTTATGCTGCAATCTCAAAGCTTAGCGCGCCCTCCTCTAATTTCAAAGGTGTCCCCGATATTCCAAGTATTCGCGAATAATAAAGTAGGCTGTGATGTGATACACTATGCATATTACAGCATGTCTTCGAAGTCTCCCCCCTCAAGCTCGACCTAAAACTTCCACTAATCTTCAATCCAGCCTCTCACCCTCTGTAAATTCAAACTTTCATCATCTTCCCTTATTCTTTGCGATATTCCATTGCAAAACGCGCGGGGCATTTCACGCGGATCTCTGAAAGGGAAAAGCACGGCATCGTCGGCGTTGCGCTTACGCACTCGGTAACAGCACTTCCCACTCTCGTGGCCGGGGCAGAGGATGAAAACCAGGTCAGCGGGTCAAGCGCTTGGGGTTAGACGCAGCGAGGCCACACGGCCGAACGAACGAGCCACACACGGGGAAGGAAAGAGAGAGTGTGTGTGTGTGAGTGTGAGAGAGAGAAAGACCGTTGCTCTCTCTCGGAGAACGCGATATTTATTTTAGGAAGTGCGAGAATTGGGGAAGGCGCCTTACGCAAAGAGAATTTGCCAATAGACTGTAGGTGGAAGATAAGAAGATAAAGAGACGAAATATGTGTGTGGCAGAGGTCAGGAACGCGTATAGAAAAGAAGCTTATAAAAAAGAGTCTATTGGGTTATTGTGTACCGGTACAGAACGATGTATAATTGTTACTACAGTGCATTTTTGCATAGCGTTTGCTTTATATAAGCACACAGTTTTTTTTCCTTTGTGTATAATGAATAAGTTGTAAGTACGAGCACAATAAAGATCAAGTATCGGTCCTGTTGAGCCAGCTGTTCACTTCAATGCATACACGTAATATAAAATAACTTTTTTCATGAGCATGAGTTACTTTCTTTCGCCAGAACCTCGGAAACTTGTTACAACGTGATTTTCGTTCAAGTCTTGCGACGCAGCATTTCGCGGAACTCTACCAAACGAACAAATCACCAAATTTGTAAAAGGCGCCTGGCTATTACTGCTAGAAAACCGAGGTGTACGACTTTTTGCAAGACTCTAGCTTAGGGCGAGTTCCTGCTGAAATGTCGCCTCGGGACGTCTCTCGTCACGCTCGCGCTCACTTTTCGTAACTGACATCCATTACCGTCTTTCGCTGCATCAATGCCACACGGGTCTTAATTACATTCGGTTCTCTATCCACTAGAAGAGGAGATCATCACTCCGGCTCTTTTCGTTCTAGTCGGTTGATTGGCCGGACTATTACTTGACTTCCTCGGTTGCATACATTGAACCTTGGCCTCTCGGTTGTCCTTACCCTCAGCTTGCCCTCTCACCTCTTCTCATTGGGGTGTTAAAGATTGAATGGCCGATTGGAAGATTTCTTTGTAATGCGCTTCAACTTTGCAATTGATCCTGCTGAAGCGGCTGAAATGCATTGCCAACTTTAGATGAAATTCTCCTCACGATTCTCTTCACACATGATAACAAGCATACACTCATTCATGTGATCAGTATTACAATCTTGATTTCAATTCTCCTTCGACAATGAAGAATGACGATGTATACTCAGATAAAATATTGATAGAAAAATCATTTAAACAAAAACTTACTCGTATATCAATTAATCACATTTAAGTACCTAGTGATTTTTTAAATTCTTCCTTTCAAACGTTGGATGAAATTGGGATTTTTCTACTGATTTCATAAACATTACCGATATACTTTTCACAACATTCCATTTACTTTCTTCAATCGAATTTTCTTTCAAACTTCATATTTTGATACGGCTTTAATATTAGCATATAGTTTTGTCCGTTATCCTATGCGTTTCCCTATGTACTAGGTACCCACACATCGGAATTCTCTCTTCATAGAATAGGAACCAAAGCGTAGACGATAAAAGGAATCTACAAAAGATCCACTTTTGAAAGACCTTGACTGTATGACTTTTGATACAGCCTTTTTCAATGATCGATTCAATCAAGATAAACTGAAAATGGAACAGATGCATTCTTCGAGAACTGAATTCAATCCACCAATAGAAGGAAAATTTTCATAACAAAAAAAAAATCTATAAACTCGTTGCTTATACTCTATTAAATTCAAAATTCGATACGAAATTCTTTGAAAACTCTTCGAATCAAATCAACAATATAGTCTCGCGCGTCTTATATTATTCTACTATTCTCATACTCCGTCGGCGCAACCGTAAACCTCCTGATTTCGCAGTTACAAAGATAGGAAAATTGCAGCGAGCTCGCAACCGCAATTGTACGTGAGCGCGCGCTCGCTCAGGAAGGAGAGCTGCACTCGAACGAAAATAGGACTTCGATGTATCAATTGACGATGACACGAGAGCGCCACGACGGCAAACTTATTTTCACTCGCGAAGGGAATAATTTTACTCAGGTGCTCGTTTGCAACTCTGCAAATGTTAATTCTTCGTTTATAAAGCGGTTATGTATAGCATATGAGAGATACAACTCTGATAGTTTTAACGTCTGCGGCATTTTGAAGTATATTTAACCAAGAAGTAATTAGGAAAGTTTTATTTACTGATATAGTGTGATATATGTCATTTATACTGAGGGAAAATTAATGTATCTTTCATAATGTAACCACATAAAAGTTTTGGGAAATATTCCATACTCGTGAGTCGAAGTCAATGGAAAGTTTAACAACTTCAATGAAACGATTCGTTCGTTATTTTTTGAGATAAAATCAACGATTTAAAATACAGTCGTTAGTATATAGGAATTACATTGAAAGTATCCTGATAACTTAACAAATTCATCGTCTCGAATGATTTTTGGAGCACTGCAAAAATTAATCGTCCTTTAACAGCTAAAAGTGCATTTTGATCGACAATCGAAAACGCGCGCAGACTTCTTTGCGCAATGATACGCCGCGAAAGCATTTGAAGACGCGCGTTTAAGTATCGAGAAAGTGTTGAAAGTTCTTTTTTATTACATTTTTTATTTAAAACTTCAGTTGAAGAATGGGTCTGAAGTTTGCATCGTTGGAATGCAACGAAATAATTTTTCAGGATTGATTAAAGTTTATAAACAATGAAAATTTTATCTCAATTTTTGTTGTAAAGTTATTTTATACTATGAAACACTAAATCTCCGTACAAAATTAATAGTATTAGTATAAACGTTAAGTAAAATGAATTATTTTTTTTTTATTTCGTTGTACTCCGTGTTGCAAATTCAGACCTATGTTGAAGAAAAGAAATTTAACTAAGTATTTCGGATATCTCATTAAAACGATTTTTAAATTGCATTGTATTAAAAAACTAAATATAATAATATAAATGAAATGTTGGAAAGTACCAGAGGTTAATGATAGTTTGTTCTTTGCGAGATATTTGTTGTTATATTAATAATTTGCTGCTTATGTCGAAAGTAAAAGTGCGATAATAGAATGAAAATTACTGCTTGATTGTTACGTTGACGAAAAACTCTCGTGAAAATATGACTCTTAGAATAGATGATATTAATAAATGCTGCTGCAATTTATTAATATTATCTTCGTTATCATTGATCATGCTATTGTATAGTTAAACGAATTATCTAAAAACATAAACCAGAAAAAACTCTACATAATATCTTTGAAGTAACTTTATTTTTTTTACTCTAAATATCAATACTTATATTAGTATATTATGACACTGTTGTGGGAGGTGGTTTTCTACCTTGCTCGAGGTTTTTCGCACGAGCGAAGCGAGTGA
>UXGD01001305.1:0-36499 GCA_900474315.1 Torymus auratus | reverse complement strand
AGCTCAGTCGGTAGAGCATCAGACTTTTAATCTGAGGGTCCAGGGTTCAAGTCCCTGTTCGGGCGTTATTTTTTGTTCTTTTACTAAGTTAGTTTAGCTATTGAGATAATTGACGATTGAGTCATCAGAAAAAAATGAACGATAGTTAATAATGAGACTTAGTCCTATATAATTCAACAATACGAATGTACATTCATTATGATTGGCATTTAATTAATCTGGTTATATATACATATATATTTTTTTTTTATAAAAAAATTATGTTAATAGCAAAAAATAACGTTTATTTAAAAGTTGCATACAAATAAATTTGTTATTTTTTTTCTTTCCTTTTAAATCATGAAATTTTTTACAACTGTGCATATGTATATTTTTTACTTAAAAGGAAAAAGTGAAGACGTTATATGCATGGGTTATGTTTCCTCAGCTTGCTAAGTTTAGATTTTTAAGACTTCAGTATTCGTCACTTTACTCTATGCAGTTGAAAATTTCCATTTTTCATAAATTATCTACAATTTCTTGTAAGATATTCTTAAATATTATGAAATTATAATTTTTCAAATAAAATTTTAATATATACAGTTGATTGTTTATCACGAGCAAAATCCTGTTATTTTAAAGTGTTAATTATTAATTTTTTACTGCTGTTAGAGCCATAAACTATTTTAATTGATACATTTTTAAAATACAATTTTATTTTGCTTAAAAACCCCGTTTAAAGAGTTTCTGGTCATGTAAATTTTAAAAGTATATGTGATGATTTAGCTTTAAATATCTAAGTTTTTTAGATCATTCTAAAAAATATCTAGAGGATAATAATAATAATTTCATAACTAATCGTTTTCAAAATTATATTTTGACAGAATTCTATAGTTAAATTTTGTAGAAAATCGTTTTTTATTAGAAAAATATTTCAAAATGTCTTGATATATTTGTTATGAAATCTATTTTTCCACATATATATGAGGAAATCCACGGAACATTTAACTGTTTTAATCCATTCTTTTAACGTAATTTATTGCTGCTATTAGCGGAGCGTTTGTAGCACATAAACCAGACAAGGTGTATCATCTTCAATTTTTACGTAGAAAACCGGGCCTGTAATCTATATTAGTGTGCCATGCATGTTTATATTTGGAGATGTAAAAAACTGTAGAAAAAAGTCCACTTTTCGGAAAAGTGAGCTAATGAATTTCAGAGATATTATATCGTTAACGACCTAGACGCTACTTATACACTTAAATACTATAATTACAACCCCCAACGTAAAAAAAATTTGTAGGAAGTTGACGTTTTGCACAAGTTCATCTAAGCGTGTGCAACGAGACTTTCCCAAACTTTGAATTTTTTGTACTTATGTTTGCCCAAAGTTCAGCAAAAGTTTTCCGGAGTATTACCTTACTTCGTACAAAATAGAAAAAATGATAAAGTTTAGCGTTATCAAAATAAAAACAGTCAATGTAATCACTAGTTTTTTATTGCGTCAAAACAAAATGAATAGATAAAAAAAAAGTAATTTAACAAAAGTGATCACTTTTACTTGCACAATATGAAAAAATAGAAAACCGGGTTGAAAAGTTTGTGTTTGTAGAGTTATATTAGATTAAAAAAGTTTCAGGACGGTACTGTCCAGTGAAATGCATCCTAAAAGATGAGCAAAAAGGCGCGCGAATAATGTCGAAATCGTAGAGAAAAGAATGATTATTCATTCATATATAGGGTTAAACAAGTCGTCTTATTTTTTTTTAAATACAGCTAACTCGATATATAAGTATTTTGGTACTGAAAGTAAAAGTTTATTTAGAATAAAATCATGAAAAAAATTCATAACGAATAAAATTATAACCTTACAAAGCAACCAAATATTTTATAACAAAAAACAGTGAATATACTTTACTTCTTTTCAATATCAAATGATGTTGATTACAGAAAATAGAATAAATTTTCAAGGAAACAATAGAGAACACATATTGTGCTCATTATAGAAAACAATATAATAATAGTGTATTTAATCTTCAATTTACTATAATTAATTCCTTTCAGATAGACTCCTCAACATTATGAAAAATTTATAAAAGAGCCCATACATCTAGTTATTATCATTTTCTACCAGACTACTGACATCAATCGATCTAATTTGGCGTTTCTCTATTTGTGATTACAGGCGATATACGACATGCTGGGCGCGTGCTCGAGCAACAGGCCGGCGGACAGCGCGGAAGAGCGGGCGAAAAACATATTCGCCAAGATGGACGAGAACAACGACGGGCAGCTGACGCAGGACGAGTTCCTCAAGGGCTGTCTGCAGGACGAGGAGCTGTCCAAGATGCTGGCGCCTTAATCGGCCCGCGCCAGCACGCGACACAGCCCGAGGCGCAAGCGCCGCGAGGAGCCGCGCGAACCCCGCAGCGACGAGCCTCGTCGTCGCGACGCCGCGCGTCCTCGTCCTCGTCTCCCCGGAACAGCCCGAGTCGAGGCGCTAGCCGCGCGATGCGCAAAGCTTCTGCTGTCCGGCAAATGGCCCTGGTAGAAAACAAAATGGAGGAAAAGAGAGTCGATCGATTTCTAGACCAGTGATCGTGGACCGTTCGCCTGGTCAAGAGAACGCACTTTCAATTTTAACCGGCTAACGAGAGTGGAGGTGCGCCGACACTCTTGGCAGTTTTAAAAGGCAAAAAAGAGAGAAAAATAAAGAAAAAAAAATGGTCACTGATTGAATCGGTGAAGCAATTAAAAAAAAACAAAATGACAAGATGAAAAATGATTTTTGGACCAGTAGTCAGCCATTTTCTACGAGCTCTTAACGATTTTAACACGGCGAAATGTAGCGCATTACTGGCCTGAAAGTCGTTTCCGGACACAGACGGAACGCGCCGATTTCTACCAGGGCGGAAGGGCGTGACTCGACAAGATAGAATATAAATAAAGGGAGAGAGGCAAGAAGCGACGATGACGACATAAGAATCGGGGGCACGCGCGCGCCCGCGCTCCACCTCTCCATTGTTATACGCGATTATATATACATGCATATATAGTTATATATATATAATGTAAAACAAAGACTTCTTGACGTCACGCCACATCGATTTTAGCCGATCCGCAGCCATCCGGGAGACGGTCGGATCATCGTAATATTATTATTAATCGTTAATAAGCCGGTATGCACACCTCCCAACCAAACTAATGAAAATTTTTGTAAAGTCATGTTCGTTGTAAAAAAAACAGAAGTAATAACAAATACATACTTATACACTTAACGACACAGGCAAAAGGAAAAAGAGAGTTGAATAGAGTACGAGAGGTCGTGCAAAACTGTTGCATGTCCGGCAGTAGTTATCCGGATTCTCGAGAGTTTTGCTCGATGGATTTCTTCTTTTTTTTTGCATTTTCTTCTTATATCTTTTTTTTTTACATGGTTAACTGTACGCAGCAGAAGATAATGAACAAACCTAACGGAGTAATAAACGGATGATCGAAATTCGCTTTTGAATTCTTTTTATTTCCCTGTACGGCTATGGAATACAAAAAGAAAACAGCATTGCTAGTCGTTTTTCTGTGAAAAAAAAGAGGAATGCGCCAATGACGAAAAAAATGTAGACGAAAATCTTTTTTTAATTGTCCGTGCGATTCGTACAACGTTCATTTCATTCTTCTCCATTTTTCCACTGAATTTGCCAGTTCTCTCGGTGCGAATAAATTTCTGTGAGTTTTTGTGGGAAGCGGGCGAATGTTCGAGAATTTTCACGCATTTCGTTCAATGACGACTTTTTCGAGGACGTCCAACTTTCCAACTACTTCGTTGACTTGTGATTTCAGCAGAAAAAATACGAACATATTTCAGGAAAAAGGTTTGAACAACAGACTCGAAAACGTGCTACGGAATTTAATGGGAGATTTGAGTTAGAGTAACTTCGCTCTCGACAAGTTTCGAAGTACGAAAGCGAAAGGAAGGAACAAATGCAGCGTAAACAAGCGAAACAATTGGAATGGCGCTTCGGAAAAGATCGATAAAGGAACTCCCGCCGAAAAAGTCCGAAAAGATTTCAGCTCGAGCACGTCCAAACTCGTTTTCCCGCTCACTCGCGCGTACATATACCTTCAATTTTCGCGCTTTCCACGCAGAATTTCACGCGCACAAAGAGCGGACGCACGGTCCTCTCATTTCTCGTCGTGCCACGCGCGCGTCAACACAATCCAAGGGACGACGGATGATGAAATGCGAACCAAACAGAAGACCGAAAAACGCTAGTGAGAAAATCGATTGGCTAACCTCGGACTATCCCGTCTTTTCAATCTTCTGTAAGCTTAGGAATAAAAACTCGAAGCCGCTATCACTGCGATTAATCGAGAACAATGGAGGAATAATTGAATATAAAGACACAACTATCTCTATACGCTACGCGCTTAGATTATTAACTATAAAAAGAAATCGTTATAGATAAATATAAAAAGAGAGAAAATTGCATTTATATATATAAATGATCTAACTACAACTACAATCGCGTTTTACCTAATTGTCTTATGGTAGGCTCGTAAGTTTCTATAAATGCAGCTCTATTCCAGTCAGGCTAACGATTTCAAGTATATAATTCTCGAGGCACTCAAAAAAATATTTTATATTTTGATAAATCCAACGCGAATTTTCGCTTTTACCCGATTCAACACACACACATACTCGTATACAATGTTCTACGGCTAACGTTTTTTCTCGTCCGTTTTTACTTCATCCTTCCTTGACTCTATAATTTTGTGAATATATAAGCTAATATCGTCATCATCAGAGATCCATTGATTAACGGTGTATATTTTAATTCAATGTTTGCTTAAGCGAAAATTACGGCAGGATATGGCTTGCGATAAGATATCTTTCTGAGTGTTGTCACTAAAAAGTGAGGTTAATCTTAAAAGATACCTTAAGGCTCTCTCTAAGCGCCGAACGCGAAATTAGCGCCAATGGGGAAAACCGACTAAGCCCAGTCTCTAGGCTTAGTGAACTCTAATAGTAATAGCCTTTGACCAATGCATGTTCTAATTAGGATTCGACGACGAGCGAGCGATCGAGCGAAAGAGGGAGAGAGAGGGATAGTGAAATACGTATCCACAAATTGACAGACTTAGAGACAGACAAACAGACAGAGACAAAGAGTGTGAAAGGTGATGTGAGTACTTGTCAGAAAATCTCCCAATACTCCGATACCCATTTTAGTGGATTAACTAATTTTACAAAGATCATAAATATGTTAAGAACTTTGAATATCTTGTTATATTGGTTGTTTGTATGGTTCTTCGTTTAATGTTTTTTTCGAAAATTTGTATATGTATGATAATAAACTTGAGTAAATTCAAATTTATTATAATTTCGTGATATGAAATAGATATATAACGCTATCTCGTTGCTATCACATTTACATCAGGTCAACTGCGAGCTACCTTTTTTTTTAATAAATCTCAACTATCGAAGTTCAAGTTCATTGTATTTCAATAACAAATGCCACCATCGTAACATTGGATTACCCACAAAAAAGCATCGATTGAGCACATAGGCTTCGGTAAAATTCGTCGCAAACAGCAATTAGTAATGCTACAAATATACAATCACCGATAACGGTCAGATGGAAAAAGAGGGAAGCCACGTAAGAGACATTATTGACGAAGCTCTGTGGGCTTTTTAGCGAAACGTCTAATCAGAACGCACGAACAATAATTGCGCGCGCTTCCTCGAGTACCAAAATAATTAAAGGTACCAAGTCAACAAAAAAGAATGGCTTTTGGTCTACTTTTTATGAAGAATGATGATTATTTTATGTGTAAAATATTCTGTATTTTATTATATGTTCCGCGCCAACACTGGTATTGATCGAATAAAAGTGTGTTTTGAGTGCGGGAGGAAGTCCGACAAATAACGATGACGCATGCTTGGTGAAAGTGAAACTATATGCCCCGTCGCATTTCCTTAGGTTAGGCACATATCATCGCATCCTTCCACATAACACGTTACATACCGTATAAATATATAAATATGCATATATATTCATATATACTTATATATAACTATCGAGAAATAAGGAAACAAATGTGAATTTACTACCTTCTATATATAGTTTTACAACCCGCTTTTATCGTAATTAACGTCTAAGTACTGAGTATAGTAATAACATTACGCGTATGAGATTTACATCTAATCAAACTATCAAGTCAATTTCAAATAAAAACAATGGGCTCTTCACATCCTTTAAAAAATTTTAAGCACAGTTTTAAAAATGGTAAAGTTTAGCACTTGACAAAGGGAAAAATTTCTAAATTAGTATCGTTTCGTTTTTAATATACTTAAAAAATTATAACTCAATCAAATGTCTTACGAGTTAACTAATTTTTCTGTGCTTTATGTGAATATGTGCACTGAGAAAAATATTTACGTGAACAATTACTATAAGTTTCAATTGTAAAAATATAGTTATAATTTGCATATATTTCTGTAAAGTATACTATATTTATATATAGTAAATACAACATGATTGAATTTTTATATTTTTCTGAGTGTAATTTTTAAATATCCAGTAAAATACATATACGACGATCTCAATTACTCTACAAATTTCGTACACGCCATAATGCATTTAAAATTCAAATTATTCTCAGGGTGAGTTATTACTAAGCGCGCGTAGAAGTAAAATTGTCTTTTTTCTATTTCTACTTTCTTTTTTATTTTTCTATATTAATTTATGAATGAAAGACGCACAGAAGAGATAAAGATGATTGATAAGATCCGATGATCTTGCGTTTTGGAACACACCAAAACGATTGATGCGCTAATTTGAGTACAAAATCGAAAATCCTTGCTTTTATGAAAAAAAAAATTGCTCATCACTTGATGCTCTCACATATTTTTTGATTAAAAAACAAATTGATGAATCTTTGATGAATAAATAATCAAAATTGTAAAATTATTTTACATTGTTATTATTGACAAAACGACGCAAAATATGTTTTCTTTTTGTCCAAGGCAACAAAAAAATGCGACCGCATTAAGCCGCATAGCAAAAACCCACACAGTCAGTCGCAAAATAAAAATAGAGAAAACGACAATGCAGAATCGGGATCAGCCGCATAGGCGACCCGCCAGAAAGTCGAGCATTGACAATCGAAATAGCGGGCGTTTCCGCTAGAAACGGCCTGTAAGGAGAGGAAAGAGAGAGAGAGAAAAGGGAGGGGGTTAGAGAAAGTCAGACCGAAAAATCACGATCTCGAGTTTGTCGCAAAAAAAAGCGAAAAGCGCGTGTGCGGCCGCTGCGTCGTTGCGAGTTATTCGCGCGTGAAAAAATTCCAGCGGTTTTAGCCAAGCTGGCAGTGGAAGTAAAGGTTTCTTCGTGAGGAAAAAAAGTCAATTGAGTACTCGCAATACAACAAAAAAGCAAAAAAAAAAAAGAATAAATAAATAAATGGGGGTGTACAGGCGCAGGCAAGGAAACAATCGCGCCACTATTCTTGTGTTGCGCGCTCTCTCTCTCTCTTTCTCTCGCGAATTCCGCAATTTTGTACTTTATATTTTTCTACTCTGCCCCGTTGCGCGTAACTTCGTGCCCTGTACTCTCGCGCGCGTCTGTTTCATTCGCATACGCGACGCGGGCCTTTATCGAGCGATTCTTCACTCACCGACGCATCGCCACGATGTATTCAGTTCCAATCGTTTTCCTGTCCACTTTATTCCAGAGCTCTTATCTTTCGTATAACTGAGTAATATTAATTTTTAATCGTTTTACAGTACGACGCTACTCCAACTCTACTAATTTTCCTTTTAAATATGAAATATGATATATTCACACTCATGATAAAGTGAGAAAACAATTTATCTTTTTTTCTAACGATAATTTTATTTTTATTACATTTTCAAACCACCTATCTTCACATAAAGTACGACGTTTTGTCGTTTTTTAGTCTCTATTTTTATTAATTTTAGTTTTTTAATGATGTCAACCTGCTTTCGAATTATCTCAAAGTGCAATAATAACATGCATCCATCAGGGAACTTTAATACTGACATTAAATAATGCTACACGCGCTTAACGTTCGCAATCCCACTGCTGTAATTCATTGGTCCAACCGCGAATAAGCTCGGACGACCGAATCGTTTCTCGGAATAGAAAATGTTTGTCGCGCTCACGGGATTCGGCGAAATTTAACGGCTCTATCAGCCACTCGGTCGCGTTAAATATTTGCTCCGCCACTAGTTTGGCTCTCGGCACGGCATACACCTACGGACATTCGCTCTCTTTCTCTCCAGTTTTATCACTGGCTCTTTCCGGCGACCTTCCACCGCTGGAAGGTTTTCTCTTCTCCTTTCTTGTTTTTCTTTATATGTATAACTGGGCATACGTAAGCGAGCTCAATCTATATAATGCATAATATGTGATAAAGTTTACGCTTTGTAACTTCTGTTACTGAATTTTTACGGTCCGGAGCTTTGTTCACATCACGCACGTAATTCTGCTGTCGGGGTGACGTTTGTTTCCTTTCCTTTTTATTTTTATGTATAAGACGGTGAAAAGGTTTTTCTTTGAAAGAGAAATAACATCTTAAGAAACTCCAACAAGAAAAAGTATAGGAAAGGTAGTAAATTAATGTCAGTGTTAGAACTAAGTGAATCAGGTCATACATACTATTGAAAAAGTATAATTTTTTATTACTGTTAAATTATACCCTAATAGGCAAACAAAATTTCTTATTAGGCTTACAGTCCATTACTTTTCTCAAGCACTTATAAATCTTTCATTTTAATGAAACTCTGTCTCTTTTTCACGATTTGAAAATCTAATCCAAACTACAAATCTTAAAATGAAATTATTGCGAATATCCAAAATACTTCCACATTTTCAAAGTGAGCAAATGAGTAACACAAGATTAACGTAACTTTATCAACTTTCTGTCTTGTGCATATAAACTAATATAAAGCAGAATACAGCCTCGTAATTATGATATAGCGACATGTCGTTGGTTAAAGTAAGAATAAATGAAAAAAAAATTTGCTATCGTGATTACACAAGTCACTTGAATCACCGAAATTTTTCTTACTCGCCGTTTTTCGTATAAACAAAGATTATAACGTTTTAGCTCTTAGATCGCAATGTGATTGTTAATAAAAAAGTATATAAGATAATTCATGAATTATAAAAGCAGAATTAGCCAACAGTTGCGTAAAAATATAATAAATGTTAAATATTGATAAATACGACCTGACCGTGCGAGTGACTTTCTATTCAAGAATTATATTAATTTGTACCGTACTTGAGTTGCTCTAATTAAGTTGAGAAATTCTAATGACAGCGTTATATACTTAATCATCTCCCAAAGGATAATATGCTGGATTCAATTTATCCAATTACTTAAATTTTTAACCGTATCGTGACGAAATTCGTTAATTATTATAATTGAATATATATGAAGAGAAAAGCAGATGTTTAACTAGGACAATCCGCTTAATTTAGCTCTCCAGCCGAATAATAAAATGTAAAATAAAGAAGGAGGAGGGGAGGAGATAGAACGAGAACGCGATTAAACACAGTCCGATCGATTGAGCCATTGCGGTCTCTCAACCACTCACGTACACAGAAACGCAGGCGCTAATGAATCGAAGAAAAAAGGGTCGGCCGTCGCCGTCGCGTCGTCGTCCTCGGCAGAAGAAATCCAATACTCTCGAGATGGGGCAATTAAAAAAAAAATCGGACACGAGAGGGCTAAACAAGCCGATAAAAGGCCGGACGGAAATGCAGAGGAAAAAAAATAAACGAGAGAGCCGGAAAGCTAAGATAATAAGTAATTAGCGCTCGCTGGATATACATATAACGATAAAGAGAGAGACGGAGAGAAAAGTGAGATAAAGCGAGAGGGACGTCAACGTCGGCACGCGGAGTAAAGTTACGCAGTCTCGTTTTTTCGCGCGCGGCGCACGCGACGTATCGGGCGCGGCCCATTGTCGCAATATAGCGTGCTCCAGGCCGTGCTACTTGTTAATTAAAGCGCCTCGCGTTTTTCGGCCGCGCACGCGCGTACGGACACTTAATAATTCAGAGCTTATGATTAATTGCCGCGCCGTGGTGCAGAGTGAACGAGCGTCGCGCGGAAGTGTGTGGGACGAAACGTCGCGCGAAGTGAGAAAGGAAGACTCGCGCTGCAGGGGTAAGTTTTTTTCGGTAATGACGGAAGTACAGTGTTGCTGCGGGACTTTTCGAATGAATCAACTGCGTTGGCATATATATATTTTTTGTTTTACCGTTGTGAATTTATATTGGATGTTTGGTGTTTTATATATTTTATGATAGGCTATTATGTCGAGATTACAGCTGCGTTGAACTTAACAATAATAATAGAGTTGCGTTGTACCTCTAAATACAAAATCCAGCGCGATTAACGACATAAGCATCTTTCAATTAAAGTAAAGCAGATTATATAGGCGAACAAGTGAAAAAAAGAAACCGCGCCATTAAGACGGTCTTTTGCATTGAGATGGCATTTAATTTCCTCGAAAAATTCGTCCCGATTCTCGATCTCTCGAGTGTACGAAAGCCGCCGCAAAGTGGGAGAGGGAAGAAAATGCGAATTGGAAAAATTCCCAGAGCAAAATCGCGCGAGTATATATGCGGCTGCAGCGGCGTATATATAAGAAAAACGCGCCTGCACGATCCGCGATTATGTAAATCGAAGGGGGCGGTGGAGACGTTGGCGAAGATTCGAGATTCCACAAGAGGACTCGACGACGTCGACAACGTCTTAATAACGACGAAATTGCCTTTGCTCGCGTATTTCGGATTACCAGGTCTTATCAAATTATTGAAATATTTTACCGTTATCAGAGATATGTATAGAAATTTTGTCGAAAGTTATTACGTTGTTAAGTTATTTATAAGCTCTAAAGTTTTTTTAAATATTAATAATAAGTATTGATTGGTGTTTAAAGATATTTTGTTGAATTTTAAATAAATTTTATAACTGTCCAAGTTTTATTAAAATACTAAAATTGTTTACGTTTCGTAATATCTCTATTGTTCTAATTAATACTGGTTTTAGAATACAGCTATTAAAGTTTTTCAATCTTCAAAAACTGATTTTGCTTGCTTACATATTTATTTTTAAATAGTTATTCTTAAATAATTCTATTCGAATGCAATTTAACTTATTTCTTACGAGAAATATATTGAGGTTACTTCGATATTATTTTTTACTACTATTTTTTTATTCAGATAACAATAAATTCATCTGAATTAATAGTTATTATAAAAAAAACCATTAACATATTGTGATCCCATTATTACATAAAATAATAATGGTTATGAAATGTCACATGACACAATAAGTTCTAAAAGTAATGGCGAACCAACAAAACATCTATCAATGACATGCGATAAGTAGCTTGTAATGAATATTCGGATATCATATAATGTTTTATCTATATAACGCACCTGATGGATCATCTACCTTTCTTCGTAAATGAAATAATTGAAACAATCAATAAATCCCAAATCAGCGTTTATTAAAAATGATGAAATTTTTCTGATATCCTAATTTTCAATTACGCGCAAAAAACCTTTTGTACGACCTTGAAATTATTCATAAAAGTATTTCTACCTGAATACAATCTCGTCATCATCAATGACGTGAATTGATTACACGAAAGCATGGAAAAGGGAAGAAAGAGTCGATGCTCCATTTTGGACTTGACGTAACATTGCTGACAATCCATAATGATAATTCGCGAACGTTGCATTTTAATAACACTGATATAATATTCCCGAGCACGGATGCCATTAACGATGCTAGTATAAATTTTCGACATCTTAATAATTGGTGCGAGCACCAGCGGAGAGATAGAACGAGTTCAAAGACGAAAGAGAGCACCAAGTGTAAATACATGCTGCGCGCGACCGGCGACGTAATCGATTAGCGACGTGTCCCTTGGCCATCTCCCTTGCTGCCTTTATGCTCGTCTCTTTCCATCCTCTCCTTCTGAAAGAGCTTAATCCTTGTTGGCTTCGCTGAACTGTGTTGCATCCAACCTGAACGGCATTAACGTAAAACTGTCAATCAGCTATTATTTGACAATCCACCAGAAATCGATTATTGTTGCCGATTGTTTCGCGAATCTAGGGAAACTATCGAGCCTCGCCGTGGGAGCGAAAGTTCGAAACGTCGCTAAGGGCCGGGAGTCATGATCCCTTCGAGCCGGGGGAACGATTGCGAGTGCAACAGCCGCGTCGGCGAGGCCGCGATTTGCGTAGCTAGAGGAAACTCCGCCGTTCAACGACCAATTAAGCGGGATTAAATTACCGGGCCACACGCTATACACCCCTTTCGTTCGTAATTTTCCCTCTCCGTTCAGCGAACCCCTTCTGTGTTTTTTTCTCCTGTACGTTTTTTTCTTCTTCTCTAATCCCGCGATTGGAATCATTCAGTCTCAGTCGTGTGATGCGTAGAGTCGGTGTGTCGAGCGAGTGTACTGCCTGTTATTTAACTAACTATTGCGTATGAGACGAGTTGACGAACTTGATTGTGTATGAGAAGGCGCGCTAATGTTACCGATGTATGAGAAAGAAAAACAAATCAGTATAATACAAGTTGTTACATTATGTATATTATGTATTGTTTGCGCGTTTCGATTGTGTTGCTTCTTTCGAAAGGTTTATATACGCGTGTGAGGGTGGGAGATTCATTGTATGATGACGTAGAGTATAATGCGAATCGATATTGCTTTGTGTACAGGAGAATAAATTGCGGTATGACGTACTTAGGTAACTCGCGACGGAAAATGTATGTATTTTCTATGCAGAAACCAGAAAACCATGTAAATCTTTAGACCGCAGATGTGAACTCGTCGCTATAAATATAAAATATGATATTTATGTCAATAAAGGAAGCAGACCGCTAATGTCTAACGGTTTACATATACACGCATAATACGCGCGATCTCTTCTCCACTTCTCAATATGCATTTTGTAGGCGAGGTTATAAATATATACAATTCCATCAAAATTTTCTACTCCTTCTGTTAAATGTTCTGTAAAAAAGGAAAGGAGATGCGAAAAATGACAAAGAAACTCGTGCTTTTATAAAGCCATGTTATATGAAGAAAAGATTAAAAATACTGAAAGTCTATATGTGTACGAACTTTTAATAATTACAGAACTCTTCACGTTTGTTAGGATACATATTTATTCGTTAAAAGGATACAACAATATTCGCGTCAGAAGTGAAAGAATCATCGACATAGTGCTCGCAATATTACGAAGGGGCGCACACGAGATTATTATACGTTTTAACTCTTGTAGCATAGGGGCAGCTCCACGTAATGCATTCGTATCTCTCATATATGCAATCTATCTCCATTGGTGTATATGTATATATATACGCATATGCACAGCCCGTGTATATAGACACGCACTTGGATTACGTAAAATTATACGCATTGTAAGGGATAGGCGCGAAATATTTCTCTGTGCGCGCACGCAGGGCAGGACTGACCGAGTCGTAACCGACGCTCCTACCAGTAGTTCAAACGCGGCTCGGTCAGGCCCGCTCGTCGCTTATACATCGCCGCGCGCGATCACCGCCGTTACCTACACTCTTCTCCTCCACTTCTTCGGTGATAGCGCGTGGCGAGTCTTTCTTCGGCCCTTCATTCTATCACATTATTATATGTATCTCATGTGTCCGTAACAGACAAAATGCCGTTTCGTTCGCTCAATCAAAACGAAGCCGAGAGGGCGGCCGGTAATCGCTGAATGGAAGGGGGGTATACAATGTAACGATTCATTCACGTTGCGAAGGAGAAGATTCGTATTTTGTAACGCGATGGCGCCACTTGCGGGCTGCCTGCCACTAACCTATACATTGTCATTATTATTGTTATTATTATTACCGTTACTATGAGTACCATTGTTTATTACCATTAATTATTATTACCATTAATATTATTGCGATTATTATTGTGATTATACGAGGATAACGATGATGATGATTATTACTATTATTATAAATAAATTGCACTATGCTCTAAAATTGTAATTGTTTATATATTGTTTCAATACTTTATTCATATACGTTTTTTCTGTTTCAGGATATTTGCGTGATGATGAATGTGCTTGCGTGAATGGGCTGTGTGTGTGTGTTGCTGTTTGATGATGAAATGTTTCCCTCTCGCCTTTCCCGATATTTTAAATCTTAAAAATGTTTTTTTTCTTTTTATATGAAAAATGTATTGTCGTAATATATTATTTTGATATTCCTGCGGTTACTGTTATATGCTTTTTCTTTTAACGTTTTTTTATTTGTTTACTTGGAAAAGATCTTGGAACTATTTAGAGAAGTATTTATTTTACCATTTATTTATCTGATTTTAAATATTTTTTACCATAAAATTTGAAGAAAAAAAACGAAAGATGAATTTGAAAAAATTGATAAAAATGAACTATTACTCTAAGGGTCTGTTGACGGCCGACAACGAAGTGATCCCCGCAGACATTAATAAATAACAAGGCCGTCCTATACGCGCGTCGTATTATCCATCCGGGAAATTTGAAAGTGAAAGCTCACGGAGCACAAAGAGTAAAAAGATAGAATGGGGGTCAGCCCCTACGGGGGCCGTGGCCGAAATAAGGGAAGGGACACAGCGAAAGCGCCCTTTGCACTCAAGCGCTCCCTGGCGCTTTGGGGGTCGGCTGAGCGCTTTCATTAATCGTTTTTTCCTTTCTTACCCGCTCCTACAGGGCTTGCGATCGCCAGGACGCCGACGCGGTAGCGAGAGAGACAGAGGGAGCGCGCGCGCGCGCAGGGGAGCTCAGCCCGGACTCCCGTGTGCCGGGGGCCCTCGTCGACGTCCACGTCGTCGTCTCCGTCGTCGTCATCATCGTGGCAGAACGCGAGCGGCCGTAGGAGGCAGCAGCTGCAGCAGCCATGGGTAAACAGAACAGCAAACTCAAGCCCGAGGTGCTCGAGGATCTCAAGCAGAACACCGAATTCACAGGTGAGGGAGAGAGAATGACTAATTTTGGTTGTTTGTCGATGTGATTCTGAATGAAGGGAATGTATTCGCAAAGTTGAGAACGAATACTCACGTGCGTAGAGTAAAATATGGCTGGTTCTTAGCATCGTGATCAAATTTACAAGAGTTGAGACTTGAATAAAATAACTATAGTAATGATATCTCTAAATTTAATAATTTAGGATACGTTTTATAAAACTTCATATTAATTGTTTATTTCTATTTGAATGTGCAAAGTAAATTTTTCCATATTATTGTTCTGCAAAGACTGAGAGAACTAGGTATAATAATATTACGCAATTAGCTTCATTCTGGGGGTTAGTTATTTTAGTGTATTTTTTCTCAATTTTGTGAAGTACCTTCCGCACGTTAGTGAATCTACATTTTTCAGATATTTTTGAAACCCTTTGTTATTTTTAAGAAGGGAAAATATTATTTTTCTGAAATCGACTATTTTGGACACGGTTTTATGTGTTATAAAGAATCTACAAAAATTTTGTTATTTTCTATTCTTCGAGAATCTAAAAATTGTTTTCGAGGGACACTTCTCCAATCTGATGTTTTAATTACTAAAATAATAAAATTTTATCATAGTATATTATTTTCAATACATTTACTAAACGTTTAGTTGACAAAGAGAAAATACTAATAAAAATAGACGAAGCATCCTGCAAATTCAAATATCAAAATTTTTGTAACTCGTTATTATTTCATTGCTCGAATTCCAATTTGCAGAATTCGAGCAAAAATAACATTTTAATCCTTAAAAAGGAAATGAAAATGTTTTCTCGTAATTTTTTTTTTATTTTTTTCGTGATTTTTATTATAATTAAAAAGTACAAACCTTTTACGCGAAAAATTTTGTATATTATTAAATATGATTTTATCAAAGATGATTCAATTAATATACGGAAATTTAAAATTTTTATTGTAATACAAATTTTAATGAATTTTTCAATGAAAGATCAAACACCAATATTTCAATTTTAATTCATTCTCTATATCGTAAACTGAACTCGTCCTTTGGAAAAAGATAGTAGAAACTAAGTAAGCCCATATATACCTCAACAAAATATTCCGAACGTAAACTTGTTTAGGTAAGTACTTAGGAAACCCGATTGATCAGACTAAATCCCCAGTTTCTTTTCACATCGGTGATCATCGGACTATTTTAAAGTTGCACGCGACGAAACGCAGTGCGCGCACACAAAGTTTCGTATACGATTTTCGACTGCTCAATTATTTTCCGATCGTGCGCGCGCGAGGTTTATACGCTTGGGCGAGAGCCTTTTCGTCGTAAACTTAGTTAATTTACGGGCGGTCTGCTTTCCCCGGCCTCTGCGCCGCCGAGCTGAAACTGTTTAATCGGATTTTATAGCCGCTCGATCGCGTGTCTCTGTACCTTTTTTCGTCTTAGTCGTATATATATCTATAAAATATACTCGATTCTCAAAGTCTCGTTTCACTGAAAATAGGGTTCTATCAAACTCATTATTCTATTGATTAGAAACGAGGCATTGTATTTTGTCAAAATGTTACGTAATACAGGTAATGAGATCCTTATGATTTTACATCTGTTAATGAGGCTGTTCAGTTCTCACGGTTATATAATAGTATAATTATCCTGGTACAAAGTCCATCAAACATTTGCGTTAGTTATTTACAACCTGCAATCAATACCTTATCGAACTGTAAAAAATAAATAATAAATTACTTAAAATAATGTATTTACAAAACTTGCGAATTTCATCTTTTGCATTATGTTCACAAGTTTATAAAAATTGTTTGACATACTTTTTCTTCACAATTCAAAATGTACTTTATTACTAAAAGTTCGATTTTATAACGATATTTATACTCTGGAATTTTCAATCATGAGAACAAGTGCACCGCTACGTGAAATTGGACGAACAGTTTAATTAAGTTTCCTTACGCAACGCGATGTAATGACATTGTCGCGCGAGTCCATAAAAATTCGCCAATCATTACCCGCCGCGAAATTGCACGACGGCCCCTCGAAGCCTGTAAAAGCCTGTACGAAAATCTGTATCCTGTCAGAAGGGAGTAGTATTTTGCGCAACGTTTTGAAACTTCTAGCGCAGCCATAAAGGAAAGATGTTGCGAAAAACATCCCTCCTCTTCTTCTCTGAAACGCCGCGTTAGCAGATCGGTCGATCGGTCCTGGCTTTTCGAATTTAGTATATGATCGTCTTTTGTCGAGCGAAATTTTCTTCATGATAATGCTGGTATAGTAGGATTATATAGAGAATCAATGAAGTAACACTAAATGATAGTTATGATAAAAAAGATGAATAATTTAATAGGGAAGAATATAAACGTGTATAGTCTGATACATATGAATGATCCAATAATGTAAGTTTCTTTATTAATTTTTATGAGATTTTAATTCCTTGCAACATAAATGCATTAACTCTATTTAAATTTGCTTGATTATTATATTTTTTTTTTATTATTTCACTAACAATATTTTAGTTTTTTTTTAACTTGTTTTATTCATTAATATAATGTATACGAAGATATTTCCATGCGAAGAAAAAGATTTGTTTGCTGGATAAATATTAACTGATATTATAAGATTTGGAAAAATTCTTCCATTACGTTGAAAGCTTATTGAAATTTTGTGAACTTATGTTATTGATTCTGTTTCACATCTCCCTCCTGTTGATGGATAAATTCCGAGATGAAAATTGTGTTGTCGATTTTGTAGCTTTTCGAAAACATCAAGTTATATGCTATATAATTGTTTATGTTTATTATTTTGTTAACGAATCCTTTTAATTTCACGTGTTATTTAACTAAATTAAAATATAATTCCAGCTCACGATGAAAAAATTTTAGGCTTAACGTTAACGTCTTTCTCGATTTTTTTTCAGATGCCGAAATTCAAGAATGGTACAAAGGATTTTTGAAAGATTGTCCGAGCGGGCATCTCAGCGTTGAGGAGTTTAAAAAAATATATGGAAATTTTTTCCCTTATGGTGACGCGTCGAAGGTAAGACATTCAATTTAATCCTTAGTTTTACACCACATAATATTAAATATTGTAAAACTAATGAAAACAAAAAAGGAATTTACGAAAAAATATGTAGTTAAACAATGTAATAAGAGAAAAACCCACTTGTCGTGTGTGTGATTCTAATGTCTTCCCCCATCCTTGAAAAATCACTTGGTGACGTTTGGCGTTAATAAAGGTAACGTGCTTTCTCCATAAGCATGGTGCTATATAAAGAATTTTTACAAAAATAAAAATAAGTCACTGGGGAACTTCGCAATTTTTCTGCTCTTTATTTTGTTCTGAACTTTTTTATTCTTTATTTCAAACAACTATATATCTTTATCTATAATGCTCAAGCTCGTGTTGTCCTCGAATTTATTATAGAGCGGCAGAGGAAAGTTTCATATGTGTGTTTTGTCCTCCGGCGTATTATTACTTTTTCTATATTACGAGCTTCTGCTTTCACTATTGTAACGCACCTTTTCATCACGTTATTTACTGAATTTCTATTATTCGAAAGCACTCTTTTTCCTCTTGTATTTCTGTGTATTGTTGCAAACTTGGGTAACTTACAACTATAAACCATTCATTTTTAATAGTTCTTACGGCACATTTTTCATACTTCTCTCAATGTTAGAGCTTATATTATACTGTAGAGATTTTAAAAATTGCTTAGACCTCTTATTTTGGAAAAGTTGTGCAATGTCTTTTGGAACACTATATTTTAAAGTTATATATGATATTGAGGTTTTTAGAATGTTTTACCATATTTTTTTTCAAATTCTCTTTGTAAAAAATTGAACATATTCATGATAAAACTCAAATTTTACGGTAGTTGTTTAGATATACTGTTGCGCAACTATTCCGAAATGCATGCGTTGAGCTATCATTTATTATTTCCTTGTTCATATCGTAAATTTAAAAAAATGATTCTCTTTTCTTTTGCGTAGACCATATTTGAAAATTCACAAACAAACATTTTCACTTTGAATAAAATTTAAATTTATTACATTTTAAATGTCCGTAATTATATGATTTCATAAATAATAAACGAATTTAAATCTGTGATTTTAAAATGAATAAAAATACTATTATATAAATTGTAACGGGATAACCTTTATTAAGGTGCTTTTATTGAATTTGATGACAATTTAATAACGAATTTAATTAAATAATAAATATTTTTACAGATTTAGTGTAAAAAAATAAAAAGTATATGTACCATTTTATCTATATTTATATAGGTAGAAGTTAGTTTCTCTTATTTGAATTGCATTTAATATTAGCAGTCTGACAAAATGGTTTTATACTAAAAGCTAATTCATAAATTTTTAAGAAATTTCTCTTAATTTAATTAATGATTGCTATAAATAATAATAATTTTATTCCTTTTATTTTCATCTTCTATTTTACTGTTTTCTTTGTAACGCCAAATTAAAAAAGTACAGAGATATTTAAAAAAAATTTTTTGCTGTGAAAAAAGCTCGTGAAGTAGTCTTGAGGGCAGAGTTTAGAGGCTAACAGTGGCGGAAAGAAATTCGCCTGGACTTTCTTAAGTGGGTGGCATACTGGCGAGCGGTGGAAGAGAGAGAGAGAGAGAGAGGGAAAAAGACAGAGAGAAAAAAGAGAGAGAGCGAGAGAGAGGGAGAAAGAGAGAGAGTGAGCAGGTTAAAAAGACGAAAGAGGTCTTGACTCGTGCGAGCGCGACTTAGAGAAAGCCGATACACGTCGGCCGTAAGTAGGCTAGAGGTCGCGACGGTGCCGGCGGCTTTCGGGCCTTTACCCACAGATCATTAACGACCGACTTGTTAATTAACCAGAGTTTCGCTAAAGATTTTTTACTCTCCCTTACTCTCTTTCTCTCGCTTTCTCTCATGGGCTACCTCATTCTTGCGGCGTTTCAGTTTTCACCTCCTACGTTTTCGGGTTATTTTTCTATACCTTCCATTTCCCTTATGGTTCTTTGCAAGTTGCAAGTTACACACGTTACGCGTAGGGTACGAAGTCTCTTCTGTAAGAGTTTTTTTAGATATTAATAAAACGAAGAATTTTTTAAATAAACGTAACAAATTTAAAAATATCGCGTTTTTCAAAAGGAATTAAGTTGCTCTAACAGTTGACATGCACGATAATCGGTTACCTTTATTCTTTACGCACTTTTTCTTCCTCCTTTTAACTTTGTTCAGCCTCTTTTCTCCTTTTTGACTACACACGAATTTATCTTCTTAACTTTGTATGTTTGAATCACTTCTTACCTCTCCATCTTACTTGGGTCTTCTTTCTTCTTTGAGATTTTCCATGTACATACATTTACTTTAGACAGGATGGTGAATAAGTTAAATAAAGTTTATTTCCTTCAACAAAGTCATATAGTCACGAACCCTTGAAATTCGTAAATCAGACATACGTATAAAATATTTTTTTATAAATACACTGGATATATAGACGAATGATTTAGTACAAGTTTAATACTTGTAAATTTTTTCATATTGAATTAAAAATATACATGTTGAAATGAAAACACATTTTATTATTAATGATTGTAGTAAATATATAATGTTTAGTGGATACTGTAGATGGTTTTTAAATAATTTTACATCGAGTAGTTTTCAATACTTTAAATTTATAAAAAGATATACTTTTTATCATGTGACTTAACAATAAAAATCATATTAAGCTTGCTTGAAAATTACTACTTTAACTCGATACAAAAAATTTAGAGTAACATTAATTGGTGCAGAAGGATATGGTTTCTATTGTTAGATATATTATAAAAGTAATAGTAGTAGATATATAGATATTATAGTTTCATACATTGATTAATAACTAAACATGAGACATTTTCAAATTTTTTTTTGTTATTTTTCATCACACATTCATACGACAATTTTCCTGTTTACAAATAATCTAAAAAATTAAAAAAAAGTATCATAAATTGAAGTAATTTCACCTTGTGATATCAGTAAAACAAACCGAATAACATTTTCAACCTATAAAGACTACTTCATTTAACTAATAGTTATTGACCAAAGACGCATTGTATTGCATCAATGCAGATTACAAAAATAATCAGTGGGTTAACTTTCAACCATTAATCATAACCAACGAATTCCAAGCACCCATACATATTACGCGTATCGCATTGATTAAGTCGAAGCTT
This sequence comes from Torymus auratus, assembly GCA_900474315.1. Taxonomy (NCBI): domain Eukaryota; kingdom Metazoa; phylum Arthropoda; class Insecta; order Hymenoptera; family Torymidae; genus Torymus; species Torymus auratus. The sequence continues at coordinate 15,295 of UXGD01001305.1, read as the reverse complement.
TGCGTGGCCAAAGTAAAACTTGTTAAACTGCATGCCGCCTCTTGTGGTCTTTGGAGATATATATATACGCGCGACTTCGCAAAGCCGCCACCGTGCGCATATACAAGAGCTCCCCCTCCTCCCGCGACTTTATTGTTCCAAGTGCATAAGTAGTCTGGCAACTCCATGGCAATAATATTATTGATCTTTTCTCAATTTACTTTTTTATTATGTTTACATAAGCTTGCTCACTACCATGACTATTTTAGCAGTTTTGTGATTTCCCAGTGATTATCAGCGGTATTTCTCAGGTATATTAATATCGCACCATGCTGGAAATTAAAACATTGGTGCAATAAATGGTTTTTATGATTTAATATTGTTTTTAAATTTTAGAAGTCCAGTTTTATTATTCAAACACTTAATTATACAAACTTTTTATAACAATTTTCATCACCTTTTCTGCATTCATTTTACTTCTGGTCACCAACCTTTGGGCTTCTAACTTACAAAAAAGTGATATTGATCGTAGAAACTATGAATTTCATACATTTCATTGTAAACCTTTAACCTTTAAGTTAATATATTTTAGAAATACCATTGATAATCAAAGGGCGAATCTTCGTGTATAAAAGTGAATATCGAAGTGGAAAGTACGTTGAAATAATCATGTAATAAAAGCTGATAATGTAAGACAAACTTCGATATTCCCTTGGAGAAGGTAGAACAGAGAGACGAAATGATCGAGTAGTGCACCTCACGCATTAGTCAGACGCGCCCGGAGGAGGGGGCGCCGCATAATCGGTCTCTCATGAGAAATGCAATGAGCATATATACATTTCATCCCGCCTACTTATATATACGATAAGAATTCTCACATTAACACCCACAGCAAGACCCAGACACACACCCACGTACACATACTCACACTTATCACCTTAACATTTTTTAACACTCAGCATCGCAATTGAGCACGCTGTAATAGAGCATAAGACTAAAGCCAGTGGGCGTGATCAGTTTGCAGAGCACGTCTTTAGGACGTTCGACGCCAACGGGGACGGGACGATCGACTTCCGGGAATTCCTCTGCGCCCTGAGCGTCACCTCGCGCGGCAAACTGGAGCAGAAGCTTAAGTGGGCCTTCAGCATGTACGACCTCGACGGCAACGGCTACATCTCGCGGCAGGAGATGCTGGAAATCGTCACGGTGAGCATTTCCTTTTCTCATTCTTGCTACCTATCTCTTTCTACATTTTACGCTTGCGTGACCGGCGTTATTACTGCATTGGCAAATTGATATGCTTCATCGGAAAAATAAGTTGGGAGCTTTCACGCTTTATTACGGCAATTATCTTATAAAATGAAACCATTATGTTCTGAATGAAGAGTTTGCGGTTTTCCAGAGTATTTAACACGAAAATAAGCTATTCGTGATTAGTATCTTATTGAGGTTTTGAAATAAACTTCATATAATAATATATTTATATAATAATAATCATTCAAATTATTACACAATTTTTAGTCGAATAGATTTTCTAAACTATTTCAGAATAGTTAAGTCCATGTCTAACCGTGAATTTCAATATTTTTTAAATCAACATTCAAGCGTCTATTCGAAAAAAAATGTTGTCAAGCGCTCCGTACACATAAACCCTATATGCAGGAATTTTTTTAAGTGATTCTATTAGCGCTTTCGTTAGTTATCCTCGTTTAAAAAGTAGGTTAATTGCAGATTCCTAATTGCCGACAGAACGGTTTTTATTTAATTAAATGAATTCTCATCATTTTTTTGGAAAAATACGTTTGTCAAACGCTCCGTATATGTTAATACTATACTCAGATTTTTTTTGGATGATTCTATTAGTATTTTCATGAGATATCCATGTTTGAAAATTATGTCGGTATTTAACATCATCTTAAGTATCAATTTATTTATTCTCTCTTTGAATTAATAATAATACTTGAAGGGCATACAATTATTTTGTTAGTAAAAATTATTCGTCCACATGCCTTTTTGATACAACTATATTAATGTCGGTTTAATGCGCATTTTACCAGATGTTATATATAATAGAAGAAAAAATAATATTATTCCAAAACGTACTTTATTGGAGTTCAAATAACCATCAACAATATTAGAATTAAAAGAGATGTGGAGACTATTTCAACTTAATTTGAATACGTTTACTTGTTATAAATCAAACTAACTACAAGCCCCTGAACTACATGAAGAATTATTGGAACATGTGTCTTCGGATCTATTCGTTAGGACGTGCGGTCATGTTGGGGAATCCATTTGCGCGTAATTGATGGGGCAAATGCCAACTGCGATTGCTCGTATAATAATAATAATAATAATAATGAAATTCATTCGGCTACATGTGTTTCTACGTCAGACTAAGCCATTTCAATAATGATAACTAAGCAATTAGTAATCCTAATAAGTAGCTGCTAGACACATTTCGGTTGAATTAGACTATATAGAATTTAAATAAGGTGAAACAAGCGGTTATGATTTATGCTCTAAAAAGTTGTGGATGAAATCTGTCACCGCAATAAGGCTGTTTTGATCTTGAGTTTAAATATTTAAAACTGAATAATTAAAATAGTATCAGAAAAATTTTATTTTTTTTTTATTTATAACTAGCAAAATTCAAACGAGCTTCGAGCATTCTATTTTGTTTTTGCCGTTATGAACGTTATTTTCCAATATGATGTAGTTTTAATTAGTTTAAAAGATAAGATAATTAGATACATCTGCTAAGCAAAAGATCAAATGTTTTTATTATATTTTAAATATTTAATAATTCTATAAATACATATGAGTTTCAAAATTTAAATCTAGCACATTTTCAATTTGAAAGAAATTGAAATATTCGCGCTTTTTTCAAATAACCAATCACATCAAGTCTTTAAATGAGCCTCTACTTCCGGCCATCAGTCTTTTAAGAGAGGAAAATTGTTTTTATCGTATAATTTAAACTGATTAAAACAAACTTTTAAATTAAAACTAACTAGCTTAAACGCGATGAATGTAGCTGGTATTACAAAATTATTGTTTGAATAGCTAATGATTGTAAAGAAAATACAGAATAACGTTTTCAAATTAGATATTATTTTATTAGTGATGAAAGCGTAGGTTTGGTCATCCAAAATTAAGATCATTCAATAAATGTAAAGAAGTAAACAGTAAAACTATTAAAGGATAAAAGATTACAAGGTATTTATTATTGTGCATCCCAATACCTACTTGAGAAAAAGTAAGAAAATTTTATAAAAAAATGTTTTCTATGAAATTCGCAGTTTTTTCTAAAACGACTGCCGATATACTTTTTAGATTAATTCAATCGATCGAAGCAGATCCAGGAAATTAAACTCTCTTTGATGTTCGTAGGCAATCTACAAGATGGTCGGCACGGTGATGAAGATGCCAGAGGACGAGTCGACGCCGGAGAAGCGCACGGACAAGATCTTCCGGCAGATGGACAAGAACAAGGACGGCAAGCTCTCGCTCGAGGAGTTCATCGAGGGCGCGAAGAGCGATCCCTCAATTGTGCGACTGTTGCAGTGCGACCCAAGCGCACAGGCTCAGTGAGACCCTGGCGGGCGTGCGGAGGAGCCGGCGCCGACTTGCGCCCCTTGAGACGTCTCCCGCTCCTCCCCATCTCCAAACGCGAAAAATCCCTCCTTCCGACTTCCCGAACTCCCTAGCCCGCTCCACTCGATACGCACCAACTCAACGCCGCGAGACTGAAGGTGGCGGCCAGTCGCGCGCAAGGTTCACCAGTGCACCACGACTCAGCGCCGTCGGCTGGTATTAGGCGGTCTTCCCCCCAGGCCGGCTTCGCGCTTCCTTCGCTCCCGACGCGCACACGCTCGAGGCGAATGCCACCCGTCCACGGATAAATGGCCGAGACGCAAGGAGCACACACACGAGCATAATCTCATTTGTACACAAAGTTTGCGTGCGAGAGCTTTACGTTTACCCCCCTTTTTTGCGCAGATACCTTTGCTTTGCGATTTTATACACTGTCCGCCCTTTTCCAACTATTTATTTGTCCTTGAAATTGTATGCATAGACCTGATTTATACGTAGACGGGCTCACGCGCAAAGTGAGACGTTTGTTGTACTCTGCGTTTTCTCATGTTTTGTATACACACTGTATTGTTTCGATTGCGCACAATTCAAATCTTATTTTTTTCCTTATTTTTTAACTATTTTATTTTACTAATTATTTTTTAACCTTTGTAAGCCTGTTTGAATTACTTTTGAATACCACTAACTTGTTTATTTAACGAATTTGTATACACATTAAAAATGCGTGTTTTTTGTTTTTGTTAATTTATGTATCACCCAATACTTTCGCACAACTCAGGCAAGGCAAATTATGATTTTTATTATTGTAATGATTGGAATTTAGTGATATTTGCAGATCTGAATTATTGATGGAAGACCTGTTAAAAATTGATTTGTAATAAAAATGTATATCAAAAAACAACAAAAATATTTGTCATTGGTTAGTATAAATATTGTTAGAAATTTATACAATATGTAATTTTAGTGGTAATGCAATGTAAAATTCTGTTGACATATTTTTCATTGCATTAAAAGGAAAATGAACTATGTTTCAAAGTGAAGAAAAACTTTTTATAATTTTAGAAACTTATTCGCAAGAGCAGCACAAATCCATCTTTGCCAAAATTACAAACATAATCATTACTGCATGCTAATGGCATTAATAACAAGCACGTATGACTAAGTTGGTATTCCGTAATTGAGATGAAACTCGTGAAAATCTTAATATTCAAATATTGGAAAAATTCAGAGCATTGTGTACTGAGTAGTTGCGAGTAATATGATTCAAACGAAACTATATTTATTCCTGAATGACATTTAATTGGCTTGAAATTTTCCTTAGATGAATAAAAAATTTAATAAAAAAATTCAATAATCTTTACGATAATTTGATGTCTACACTACGGAATACAGCTGGATAAAGTACGCCTGCCAGTGCACACTCCTTGGCTACACACTCGAGCTATTAAATTATATCTAAATTCTTTGGATGCGCAGCCGTACTTTCGGACTTTCTCAACACTCCGAAAGCCGAATTGTAGACTGTCTATTCCAATCAAAGCGAATGCCATACTGCCACTTAGGTTTAGAGTGATCTGCCTCTATCATTATTAAAATTCTGAGATTCTTCCTCAAAAGAAAAAGCTAGAGGGTTGACTCTAAGTCAAGTATTGAGCCACGCCGGCGAGGTGGACGTCGCCTCGGCGGCGGGGCGTCATTTCCTCCAAAGAATTTAGACTCACGGGGCGAAGGGAAGAGAGCGAGGCGGAGGCCGAGACGCACAGCGAGAACGAAGGAACAGCGAGATAGAGCTCGGCGGCGCTGGGGCTCCCCAGGGTCGCTGGGCCCACGGCGCCTGTGCCTACCGCAAGCTAGTCCATAGGCGACGATCCTCTTACATGCGCATGGTCAGACGCGTTCTCAGACTAGTCGTACGCAGTCGCCATAACAACGAGTTTTTGTCGAGCGCAGAGGACAAAACCAACCCTGAAACCGTCTCCCTCCCCGCGAGAGAGGGACGGCGAGAGATACAGTCAGCGCGAAGCTGTGCGACGCGAGAACAGACTCTCTGCGCTCGAATTCTCGTCGCGTCGCTGTCTCGGACCGGCAGTGTCGCCGCGGCTGCGTTGCGCGCTCACGTCGTCGTTTCGCTTTCGGAGCGCGTCGGAAAAATGATTTCTTATCGCGAGCGATAAACTCATCCGGCGAATACCACCGGCGACGAGCGCCGAAGGCAACAGGTTCGCGAGGAGGGGAATTTGTAAATTTTTATTTTTCTATACTAAGGCTAAACGACAAAAAAAGAAAGAGTAGTGACGAGTGATTGGAGAATGCTCGTTCAGTAGGAGGAACCAATATTACTCGACGCTATTGTTACCGAGATCACTTTGGTGTGATAGGGATTTGGAGAAACGTGTTTTGTGCGCGACGAGCCTTTTCGCCTTCGGCCATTGTGCGGCCGTAAACGTCGACTAACCGAGTACTCGGATGAGCTCCGAAATCGGATGGCGGCTGCGGCGGCGGTTGCCGCTCCAAGACTTTGACACTCGCCTCGCGTAGCCATAGTGCCACCCGCGTAATGCGTCGCAGACGAAAGAGTCATGCCGAAAGGTGCAAAAATGCGCTCACAAGTGTACAAACAAAGAATTTTGCCGCGCGACGCCGAGTCGACTCTTCTCGACATATAAGCGCACTACTTTATTAATTGCACTTTTATCCTTTTCCTCTATTACTCTACTATGTATACATACACGTATATATATTATATATCTAAACTTGCCTACTTTGTATTATCTTCTTGTTGTTTGTCGTTCCTCCTTGTGAACAGATGTAATGGAGATGTGAAGGATTGTTGCGCCGGAGAGACGAGCCTGCGTGTATTACAAAAAAAACGTGACTCGGTGTCGCGCCGATCGACATAAAAAAATTCATTCGTTTTCTCGTTCGCTTGTGTCAAAAGGAAAAAGTGAGAGACTTATATTTTAATGTCAATAATTATATCAATTAACAAGGTTCATCTGGATATATATAGTTAAGTAAAGACTCATTGACATACGATGATAGCCTACATTTAACTATATAAAGTTATGATAACAATTTTTTTCTAAACATAGAGGAACGAGAAAACGAGAATCAACGAAAAAAATGTAGCGTTAACAGCGTTAAATGAAAGACAAGCGGGAAGTAACTATGTTTTTGCGTATTACTTCATATATATTTAATTATAATGCAATTGTTTTCTTCCCCTTTGCTTTCGTTTTTCTTGCATGTGATATACGAATATATACGACGAAGCATGTGTGTCAAAGTGTGAAATCGTTTGGTGAACCGTTTCTCGTCGAATACGATGTATCTATGTTACTCCTGTTTTTCTTTACCAATTTCTCGTCTCCCGTGTTATATTATATGACCTGATTCTGTCTGCGGAAGAAAACGAGAAAGTTCATCAAAACTAACGCGCGCATTCGATTTTTTCCGATTTTACAAACGAATGCAAACACATACAAAAGTATGATATTGTAGTACGTAATCTGTCGCTCGCACTTTACACTGTCGACAAAGAAGATATTATGCGATATATCCGCAATATAGAGAAAAAGACAATTTTTTTCGAAAGAGACTCTAAGTAAATAAATCAACATTTATTGAGAATAAAATACTAGTGTTATCTTGTTGATGAATCGTAGGTCTGTCGATAAAGTAAAATGATGAAAAAAATAAGTAAAACGTAGGGACGCTCATCGACGGTCCAACGATTTTTCTGTTTCTATTTTAAAAATGGCGTTATAGGTTTAATTATTCCACTGTATTTCCTAAGATGTACATCTGTTCGTCTTGTGCTCATTACTATAGCTTAAGTCAGAAAAAAATAAAAAATAAAAAGAAATACAAACTACGATAGTTATATCATTATATAAAATAATTATATATGAGTCGTGAAATAATTCGCGGGCGATTCGAACGTATAAAAATAAATAATGTGTTATTGATATGATAATGAAAGAGCGAAAAAATAGGAAGCGAATAACCTCATTAATATTAAAAAGGAAAAATTTTAAACAAACGTCTAACAATTATAAATAATTATTAAGATGAATAAAAAAAAATTTAACGTATAAACGAATCATATATTGTATAAAGGAATTTGATTACCATAATGAACAAGTGCTTTTGACCCTCTTGTATCTTTCTCAAACAAACATTTCTCTTACTAAACTCTTAACACGACTCTTGTCTGTAGGAACTATAACGAGTGGATTAAGGTAGACGCTTTCGATCAAGATCGTACAATGTGTATTTTATTTTAAAATTGAACATATACTTGTAAGAACATTTAATTGGAATCTCTTTAAGCGATATATAATTGTCTAAATAAAAATGTTTTATTTGTAAGAAAAATAATAATCGATTGTTGTAACGAGATTAAATAAATTCACTGCAATCGAAAGCGTCTTCGTTTTTACATACTTTTAACGTATGAAAACTTTCTTCCTTCTAATATCTAGAGATAAAGTGATTACTTGTACGCACTCAAATATTTCACTTTCTATACCTCTGACGTTAACTTTAAAGCAATAAATATAACATATATATCAGCAACGGAAAGTCACATATAAGACGAAAATTTCATTTAATTTGCACGCTCAAAATCTGGGAAATGAAATGGTTCTCAAAATAAGGGACTGCATGGAAACTAAATATTATTCGAAGGAGACAGTGAAACTAATCTGTTGTAGTATAAAAGTATCGATTCTATGGCTTTGTTGTATTAAATTTATTAAAAAAAATTTTAACATTTTGAAAAATATAGGCGTTGAAGTTCGTTCTTTCTACATGAATATTTATTTTCCGAAATTTAAACAAAATCGATCAATTGTTTGTATACAAATATTATTTACGTGACTTGGGCGTCATCTTAGCATTAAATATTAGTTAAAAATATTACTTCCGACTTTCTGTTAAAATATTACATACATAAATTTTATATAAAAGATTAATTAGCGTATATTTTTCAAGTAGTAAAAGAAAACATATTGCGCTATAGAAAGTATTCGATTAAAGTAGGGAAATTTGTACGTTTTTTAATTTAATTAAACGTGAATGTTTATAAGCTCAATATGCACTTAACGAAACTCTTAGACACTTAAGACTAGAATACAGTAATATGAATTCCATCAATAAAAAAGAAAAGAAGGTGGAGTATAAACAAAAATAAAAGTTTAAAATTTAAAATTAATTTTTTTAATTTTAATTCATTTTACTAAATTTAATAATTTACTCAAACAGACGTTTTTAAATAGAACGCATAGCCGTGCCGTTGTCTTGTTTTTTCAGTATTTTACTTCAAGAATTTAATTTGTAATTAATTTTTTTTAATAATTTTCGGGAGAGTACTTACTGCTTGTAGTAGTTTTATTCTGTGAGTAAATATTATATTTACAAACTACAATTTTTAAATTTTCGTGATGTCTGATAAGTCATTATATATCAAACATGATGTGGTTTTAAAATTTAAAAATTTAAAATGAAATTTTGGTTCGAAGAAATACGAGACGACGTGCAATGCAATGCGTTTTTTCCTTGCATCCTAATATGCACTTTCTTTCGTGAACTAAACACATATATTTATGTACAAACGTGCGGCATCCGCAACTTTCACACGAAGAAGCTCAATTTTTATTTCACAGGTAATAAAAGAAATTTTCCACCCGCGCATCATGAAGATCGAGCGACACTAAAACGACGGAGCCTTGTTCGTATCTTGCTATTACACACGGTAAACAAATCGTTATTCACGAATACACGCACGTACATACACTCCCAAATATACGATGCTTTGATGATTTTTTGAAAGTTACATTTTTACTGTTGACGTTATTGTTGTTGTAAAGTGAAGCGAAACAAAGAAGAAGCGACGTTAAAGCAGAGAAAATAATACCTTGACGAGTATTTTTAACACTTTTTCTATCTTGCATAAAAACAACTAAATTTATAAAGTAATCACATGTAAATGCATTAAAACTCGAAACATTATCTTGAAATAAGTAAATAAAAGTCGTATTTATCGTAACGAAAAATAAAATTACTGAATAGCTAAATATCCAATTGTTTCAACGAGTTACGTACTTCTTAAACATTAAATAATTATGTAATTCGTGATAGAGTTGACAAATTTCTTTGAATCCAATAAAACTTAGATTAATATAACCGTTCACTGAAAATTATGTCCAGGAAAAGTTGAAGGTTTACGAAGAAGGCTTTTAAATTTAAATTTAAAAATTTGATTTAATGCATTTATAAATATGTATGTCAAAAGGAAAAACAAAAGAAAACAATTTTATAAATATGAAAATCTGACAATTTTGTATAATTATCACTTCAGATCAGAGAACCAGAACTAAGGTCTGCCGTTGTTTTGTTTTTACTCATTTAATATTACCAAACACTGATAAATAGAATATTAGAAGAGATGCATTTGCTATGATACATTGCTTTGAATTTTAATATGTATATCAATTGCATATCTGAGTTTTATTGTAAAGATAGACTAAGAAGTGCAAAAAAAAACATTTTGTATTAATACCAATGAATTAGAATGCTCTAAAAAATACTACCTAAGCCAAATAATATTGTGAGAATTGATATTTAACGCTTTTATGAAGACTTAATAAAACTGTTCCATAATCAATAATCTATATTGTTGTAATTTAATTTCTTATAATTGATTTTACAATTTTTATAGCTTAAAAAATGAAGAGATAAAAAACAACGGCAGAAATTTTTTCACGTGCTCTCCCATTGGAAATTAAATTAATTGTGTCTTAGTTCATGAGGTTTTCTACGAACTACTGTATGTAAACAATTTTATAATATTTTTTTACATTTTAAAGGACTAAGACATTATCAAATTATAGAATTGTTTTTAGGTTTATAGTATCATAATAAATCGATATAATTTATTCAAGTTTTAAAACTTTTGATAAAGCGAAATTCAATGGTAATATTTTGAAGAAAGAAATAGTTCATTTAATTTTTTAGTTCTACTATTTTAATATCGTGTCACAATAAAGGATTATGTATTTTTAAATTTGATATTAATATTTTTAATTCATAAACTGTGATTATTTAAAATGCTTGTTTGCTGAATATTCAACATTAATTTTATAGTCTACTTTTCCATTCTTGCATTGTAAAATACGCAAACTTTGTGACTTCAAACTTCCTAAATATCTTATGCACAATTGTAAACTTTCGTTTCACTTCTCATCTTTTTCCCGTTGAGACAATAATTTCAGCTCCTCGAGTGCGCAGCATTCGCGAGAGAACAAAACAGTTTAATCAAATAATCACAAGATTCTAAATAATAACGCGAAATTCGGTACTGAAAGGTAGTGGACGTGAGTTTTTCCGATTTCCTTATAAAAGTACACCTTCAAAGAACGGCTTTCAAAAGCATTCATTAAGCGCATGTCTCCTTATTCACTTAGAGACTCTAATAACATTTATATCTCCAATGTTATTACGTACGAGTAAGATGTTTGATATAAATAGTGTTTTTTCAACGGATTGAAGAATATACACCTTACGATGCCGATTCGACTTCAATGAGAAAATTAGACTGGAGCGAGATTAAGCGCGATCCGCTGTATATGAATATACACAATGAAAATGCAATTGCGAAACTCTTGGAGCAACCGTAATGAGTAATTGTATTTAAACTATTAGTAAAAATCTTTTAATTCATTACTATTTTAATCCATTTTTGAAGAAAGTTTTAATATGTAGGGAATTTAATGAAAAATTAGTGTAATGTAAGACATAAATTAAATTTCAACTTACTACAAGTACAATTAAAAGTTTTCCTATAAATGAAAAGTAGATGGCGTAGAAAACATTTAAAAATTAAACATTTACATGAATTATAAAGATTAATTAAAACTTTAACAAAAATCTAAATAAAATAATTGATACAATTTTAATGCGTATTTTAATGCTTACGGACTACTATGCCGTCCAATTAGCTATACGATGTTTCGTCAATTCTAAAATCAAATTATTCATTATCGCGCATAATGTTGCTATTCAAGAGTTTCGCTATTTTGTGTTGGCGCGGTAAAGATGATACAGTAAAAAAAGTCTAATTCAGTCCAGCAAGTCGAACAACCGTAATTGATAATAAAAAGTTTAAAAAAATTTTCCCCTCAATATTTTATTCAGGGCTATGAATATTATTATCCCATTTTTAAATGAAAAAGTAATCGTATTCTGTAATGATAATTATTATGAATTAATCGTGGCGAAAAAAGCTTAGTCTTAGGACAATGAAAGTTTCGGCGGCGTGTCGCATTGGATACTTTCCATGATAGCCTTATGATCGAGAAAGAATTCTTTGATTGGTGCAAAGGATAGGTTAAACTTTTAACGAGTACTACAGGTGATTACTGTAAACGTTCTTCACGTATGCTCATACCGTTTTACAATTTATAAAGCCTTTATCCTATAGCTCGTTTTCAAATACCGCCAGTGTCCTGTACAATTCTTGGGACGAAAATGCTTGCTCGTTCAATCTGAAAACTTATTCCATTTCGTTTTTCATCGCCTGTACACCGCAGAAATAGATAACGACGATACTTACACGTTTTTTTTATCAGCTGAGTTATCAGAGAAAAAGCAAAAATGGAGTTCAGTTTTAGTTTCAACGGGTAACGTGATTTTACTCAGATATTTTTGTAAAGTAACACTGGAATCGAATTTTGGAACAACCGTAAGAATGGAAGAATTGTTCATGACACCGACGGCTTGAATACATCGTGAGTCCAAAAATAATAAAAACGTCTAGAATCTCTTCTATCATAAGCTGTCGCAAGGAAAACGATAGCCTGTTAATGAAAACAAAAAAATTACCGCGTTCCCTGAACGATAAAGTCGACTTCGTGAATTTTGCCGAGGCTACACTTCATGTTGTGTCACAATCTAATCTGATAACCATGTAGTAATATAGAACAAAGAAAAAAATTTATAAACACATTCGCGTATAAGCTCGTGGAATAACTTCGTAACAAATTATTCCGTGCGACGAAAAAAATAAAAACGAATCGAAGAGAAAGAAAGATAATTAACCGAGAAGAGGTAATATTATATAGTTACCTATAAAGTATACATTTCCAGACTTTAAATATTTTTTTTGTAAATTTCAAAGGATGTGCCGCAATTTTGATCAAGTTAAAACGTAAATATAAGGAAAGAAACTTGTATGTATACTTATATGGAGATTTAAAATGATGTTAAAATTGTTGTTTATTCGATTTTTCATAGATAGCTTTTAAGGCAAAGAAATTTATAAATGTAGTCAAAATATTGCGTGGGAATGATGTCGAGTAATTCACAGATCTTTTACAGGGAGACACAATAAATGTATTTGCATATAAAATTGTTTAAAACTGGAAAAGAAGATTATGAGCTCGCAATGCAATGTTTCTAATGTATTTTTTTAACTGATCACAGTATGTTTTCATCTTTAACTTATCAAATTAGTGTATTTTAAACATTATATAGTGTATTTATATACCTAAATGTTCGTTGTTGCGTCATTGATATTGTGAAATACTATGATGGCGTTAAAAGTTTTTTAATTAATTTTTATCCAGCTTTGAGATGTAGATATTTTGAATGCATTATTTACTAAATGTGACTGAGTCCATGCAACGAAAAGTAATTCAGCTGTGCATAAAAGTTATTTCTTTTCAGTCAACAAGAGGGTTATCAATTTTAAAATAGTACTTTCAGTTATTTCGCTAAAGTTAAAAAAAACGCTCTTTAGTTAAAATATCACAATATAAGGGTTATTTTAGTTCCACACAACGACGATGCTCCTTACAGGAAATTGTATAAATACCTTTTATCATTTTAGTATTTATTATGAGTTAAGAACACGATCATTACGCCAATTGATCTTTGTATTAATTATCGCTCACGGCGCTACGTAAAACTCAATGACCTTTAGTGTTTGCAATCTAATTACAACGTTATGTAGTTTAGTGTAATAATGTTTAAGCATCTGCGAAAGCACAAGTTTGTTTATTTTATTTTTAATTATTAATATTGCCAACAAAAGGTGCAATGCTGTGCTGCGTTATAATATGATTTTGCGTTTTTTCACGTTAATTTAAAGTGCGAAAAGTCGCTTTGAGTTATATTTCATCGAAATGCATACGAACGGCTGCGTGCGAGTACGCAATGAATTGAAGCAATGCAATAATCAAAGCCGAATATTAAGTATAAATCAATTTTTTATGTAGGTTCATGTTATTACAAACGTATTAGAGATATTACCGGTCATTCTAAAATTACCTTTAAAGTTGTGTAATAAAAGAATATGCGAATGCACGGCGTGAGTGAAGCACCGGCAAGATCACAATTATTAAAATACATGCAGAAAAAAGCACATATTATTTGCGTACATGAATACGATGATAATTATTACATATAAAATCGGGAATAAAAGAAACAAAAAAATTAAAGAGGAACTATTCTACGATTTAATTATTAATTGTAATGTATACACTGCGCGAGATGTTAAAACTTCGATTTGCTTTGCGTCTCTTATAAATAATGTATTTACGACGAAGATAGTCATTGTAATAGTTGTTTAATATGAATGCAAAAATGAGCCACTTGTGTATCAGTTAATTACTATACATTAAAGTGTTAATATTATACTCGTTCAAGTTGTGATTTCCTTTTTCTAATCCTTGTTACAATTTAATTGTTTAATTCTGCAATAACTTTTAAATTTATCAAAAATATTATAATTATTATACTGCTCCGTGAAATCTTGTCAAAAGTTTTAGGAAATTCTACACATATTTTCCAGTATATTTTCTAGAATCTATAGATCTGATTCTGCAGATTGTTCTGTAAAGAATTCTCTAGGAAATCTTGTAGAAAATATTCCAAAAAAATTCTATAGAACTTCTGTATATAATATTCAGCTAGAGATTCTATATAGGAAATAATAGCAGATTATGCACCCGTGGTGCATATACTAATTTTCTCCACGAGAAGCGTAAAATGCGTAAGCTGTTTTTCGCCCGCAGGACGTACAGTACGCAATTTACGCGCCGTGTGGAAAAAATATTAATTTTGCAAGTTTTTTAATAGGTTTCTTAAAATAATACTTTACCCTATATACTGAACAATCTCAGGTTATTTCTCAGGTGAAATCTCAGGTAATTTCTTAGATGCGATCTGAGAACTAAAAAATGAGAGCTAAAAGAAATTTTTAAAATAAAATATAAAATTATTAATAATTGAAAAATTACCTGTAACGCTTCTAAATATGTATTTTTGAATTTATTGGTGGGGAGAAACTACCGAATAGGCAGCTGTCAGTACTGAAAAGCTGATTTTAATTCATGACTTTTCGCAGTATTTGGAAGAATCTCAGGTGAGATTTTGACCATGCGAGAACTCACCCGAGATTTTTCGGTGGAGATACTAGCTCATCCAAGTTTATTTTCGTAAAATATCTTTTTAATTTACATATTTATTTAGCATTACAATAGTTCTTTATATCGCAAATGGGATCATAACATATTTTTTTAATTTTTGCAGCAAATCACTGCTCAAACATCGACGAAAAGATGAAGCACGTACGTTATAATCTTTTATAGCACGGTGTGACCTAAGTCCGCACTTAGGTCACGCCTATCCGTGACTTAAGTAGTCGATTATTGCACCG
>UXGD01001304.1:0-36525 GCA_900474315.1 Torymus auratus | reverse complement strand
ATGTAAGGAAATTTATGAAAAAATGTATAATATGATTATTTAAACATTGTCATACAGATAAACGTCTTTAGTCATTATTTTTAATATATCTTAATTATCCTAAACTTTTCTAATGAATTGGAGAACACATAATAAATTCCATTATTATGTTATAATGATCTTTGCTTCATTCGGTAATATATTTTTGATAAACAATATCTTTATCTTCAAATTTATATTCCAGACTTGTCTCTTCTTTTATCTGTTTTCCTTTATAACGCATCAATTCATACCAAAATCGAATTAATTTTTCCATTTAAAATTTAAGCCACTCATTAGACTAAAGAAAATTCGATATGAGATCGTATAATTCTATATTAGTGAAGTATTCTAAATATACTTCATTTCTATGTAATGGTTACTTTATAATATTTATTTCAAGTTTATGCCTTACATCCTGATAGAAAATTACTGAAGTATTCAATTAAAGAAGTTTGAACCACAATAGTTTTCTATCATGATTATTGTAGCACCTGTCAATCCTTATTTCAACAATCCCCTGAGTTGGAAATTATTTGCATTTGAAAGAAAATAATAACTATTTGTTAAAAAGAAAACTTTTTGAAAAGTAATAAAAGTAATTTGAACACGAAATGCTACTATCGAAATAAGGATTCGCAAGCAAGTACTAAGAAATCTTATACATGTTTCTCGTAAAAAGGATTAAGTATACAACTAAAAAGAGTCGCTGTTTGTATAATATTGTACATACGGCACGTGTGCGTGTGTAACGGGCGCAATAGCGCAAGGTATATAATAGAGAGAAAAAGAGAGACAGAGTGGGAGAGTCGGCTTGTGACAGACAGACCCAATTTAATCCACGTACCTCTTTCAGGCTTTCCTGGTAGGCATAAGTAAACTGGCCATTAGCGGCGCGAGCGACCTTAGGAAAAAAAAGACAAGAAAAAAGACATCTCCCACCGGATCTTTTTGCAAATGCTTCTCTTGCGAGATTCTTAAACACACACGCTTTCTTTTTTCCTTCTGCTTAATTAACTTATCAATTTATAATTTTTTTTTTTTAGTTTCGTTCTTTTTCTTTTCATAATATAAACAACCAACGGTAGAAGATAAAGAGACATGGCATCTGGCATATAAAGCATTACACAGAGATATATATTTCCAACGTGATGGAAGTATAGTAGTAAGTAATATAGATACTGATGCACATCTTGCATATATATTCAAAGTCGAGATACGATAGAGAGGAAAACGAGAGAGAGAATAAATACACTGACTTTTAATGTGAAGAGCAAAAGTGAGATTATATAGAGAAAGAGAATACGAGTTTCCAGTTACATCGAACTATGGTGAAGTTTATTATACCTATAGCCTACAGCTAACCATATATAGAACATCGTTTCTAGCCATCTGCATGCAAGCAAAATGCATTTTTCAATAATAAAATTTATCTGAATAGTATATATCATAATTATTATATTCACATGCATGAAAAACTTTTTTCTTTTTTATTGCTTTACAAAAATTGAAATTTTACACAATTTTTAGATGTATTCCAACATCTTTACTTCTTGGTTTGCCAATGAATGTCAAGGCATGACATTACGTCACTGCTACATAAAATATATTTCAACGCTTTTGTCGTTTATAAAGTGTACAGCTATTCCCAATATAACTCTTATTTCTAACAATAACGTCAATCAAAACGTTAGTGCGGTTTGATAATTTACACAACCGCATGGCAACCTTAATCATCGCAATTCGGTTGCGATGCAATTTTCCCATTGAAATAATAGTAACCGAGCTAATTACAGTGGCAATGGAGCAAGGATTCATTTTAATTAAGCGTGCAAATTGCGAACAAAAATATTGCAACATCGAGCAATTTATCATTCTGATAAGAAGCGTACTTTTACGTTTGTATTCTATATCTTTCTCGCAACGTTAAATTCCTTTCGTGACCTTACGTTGAAAAACCAAAAGAAAATTATTTACGTTCGCTATTAAACTCCTTCGAACCGAACGTCTCTATTATTACGCAACGACGGATATTGCATAACATTGGAAAATTAAAGAAAAATCCAGTGAAAAATTAAAAGCCATTATTAACGCGGCGCTATAAGCATCAGTGAAGTAACGAGTTCTCTCGAAAGCAGCGCAATTAGAAGAAACGAATTCAATTTTCCCGCCAAAGGCGATCGATGTTTTCAAATTGACCCAAAAGAAACTCTCGTAAAACCTTTCGGAGCACCTATACGAATCCGCGCGTAAAAACCTATACGTCTCTACACACGTATATACTTACACAGAGAAAAGCGAGTTAGCCCGTTCTATAAAAGCCCTTGCGAGTAGCTCTTCCCCGGTAAACAGCATCGAGTGCGCAAGGAACGAAAACGGCGCGCAGAGCGAAAAGATGGGAGAGAGAGAGAGAGAAGCAGCGAGAAACGATGCGATCGATCGTTGGTGCGCGCTTGCAACGTGTACGTGTATGTGGTATATATATGTATATACGTACGAGTAGCAGCGGTGCACAGTGCCACAATTACGTGCAACGGCAACGAGGATAATTTGCCTGCGCGTACGTTCGCTCGTACTACTGCCATTGCGTTATTGCCGCGAGGATCCACGGGAGATTCAGACTAGAATGCGGCACGGATAAAAGTATGGCTTGTGGTTTGCCGGATGGCGCTTTTTCGGTGTGTCTAGTTGTTCGCTGATTGGTGGACTTTTTTCTAGTTTTTTTTTTGTTTGTGAATTTGTGATAGCGTGAGTTTAGAAATATAGAGAAACCAAGGACATACTAGTGTAATTCGGTTTTTGCTTATATTTACTGCTAATTCGTTTTTTTCTTGTTTATATACGTTTTATAATGTTGCAGTATTATAGTACATGCTCTATCTTTACAACGATTTGTGTAGCATGAATTTATAGTGTATCATTTGGAATGAACATTTAAATACGCAAAAGACAAAATTACTATTTGTAAATACAAAATAAAAGTTTTCAGCGAGCGAAGCAAGACAAAACCAAAAGCGAACGATAAAATCGTTATTTCTTTTAAAAAATCCGAGCACCGTATTCATATAAAAATCGCATTTCTTCTTCGCCACGCGATACCATTCGAATTCAACTTATTTCATTCGCTAAAAAAAAAATTTCCAATACACGGCCGTGTATAATAATCGCGTATAGCGGAGAATACGAAAAGGCACCTTCGCTCTCCGGCAAAGAAAATATTCTTTTTCTTTCCTTTGCGAATAGAGTCGGTGCTCTCCTACGGGACGGAAAGGAGCCACACGCGCAGAAAGGAAAAAAGAGGCGAAAAAGTCCTTAACTGAGCTTTTTCATATATAGGTAGATGTGCGTTTGCTCGCGTTCGTTGCTTCTCTCCGCCGCGGCGAAATCGATTGGGAAAAATATGCGGCATTCTTAACTAACCATTTTATGCTCCGTGTAATGTAAATGCTAATGAAGGGATAGGTACGCCAACAGTCGATAAGAGAATGGCAGAGTCGTGCTGTATTTTCGTGTGATTCAAACATTTATTGCTTAGAAAATAAATGCTGGGTCGATACTTTTAACCCACTGTATAAATCGACTTTTTGCATGTTCTCGTTATCAGATATTATTTTTAGTACCTTTAAAATTATAATTGTTTATTTATATATTTATTTATAAATGTTTAAAAAGTATAAAAGTAAAACAGATAGAACAAGATGAACGTATAGTACTTGTCGATCGAGTGTATGTACACACATTAATGAATGATTACCTACTTCTTTTAAGTATGTTAGAAGGGGTTTCGTACGCCATCTGGCGGGAACTAATGAATATGTAAGCACGCGACAAGTGGAAAACCGTTCGTTACAAGTGTTTGCTGTTGAAAAAGATTGACATATTCTCGTACCGTAGCAAAATTGTTATTGATTTCTCACGATTCGTTTGTTAGTATAAAAGCAATTGTTGGCATTTTACTGCATTGGAAAAGTATATCAAACTCAGATGGTTGACATAATATACCAAATATGAATTAATATTGACGAAAAGTATTCCGCTGTTCGCTACACCCATCGATACCAAGCAACATGTATGTCTACCATACATATATATAAGACAGATAAGCCGCTACTACAGCGCTACACATCATATATACTCCAAAATACATATATACAATGAGCACACAGAGATTCCGGAGCAAGTATACAACTATTCCGAGAAGGAGGAAGAGACGTAGGATAATAATGAAAGAATGCGATAGAGACGAGAGACAGAGAGAGACAGAGAGAGACAGAGTCTATTCACACAACGGAGGGAAGCACTTACGGCGCTGACTTTACGGACTTTGGTGGTGGTGGAGGTGACATTGTGATTGTTGCTCGATATCTTGACCCTGTGCTCGCTGATGGACTCGACGGAGCGTATGCTCATGCGCTCCTTATTGTTGTCGTCGTTGCCCTTCTCTCCACCTACGAAGAGCTCATAGCTATGGCAAGAGAAATCCGACGGCGATTTGACAATGTGCTCAGCAGCCGCAGCTGCCGCCGCGGCTGCCTCGCGTGCCGCCTCCTGTCGTGACTCCTTCGCCAGAGCTGCTTCTTCTACCTCCTGCACCGCACCACGGGAACAAAAGATGTTTTAGAAGTATTCATGATTGTTGGTCGTGCAGAATGTAGAAGTATAGTACATTTAGTGTTAGTAAGACAAGTGTACATACATTTAGTTACCGACATAGTCTTATCTAAATCATTCGTGAAAGGAGAATGTTTTTGTTCAACGGTCGATAAAACAGAATGTCGGTAACGTGGATAACAATTATATGGATATGTAAGGGTACACATTGAGTATTACAAATAGGCCTGTCAATTACCGACATTGTTGTATCTGAATTATTTGTGGTGTTTCAATGATTTTTTAATGGTCGATAAAACAGAATGTCGGTAAAGTGGATAACAATCATATACATCTAAGTCTACACATTAAGTATTACAAATAGGTTTGTCGATTGCCGACATTGTTTTATCTGAATTGTTTGTGGTATTTCAATGATTTGTTTCCATGGTTGATAAAACAGAATGTCGGTAACCGAAATAACAATTATACACACAGTTACATTACGAACAGTTTGACCAAAGGATTAAACATACTCTTATCGCCGCTTCTTCAGCGAGTTGCTCCTCCTCGGCCTTCTTTTGCAACTCGTCGTATGACATCGCGACAATGGCGAGGATCAAGTTCACGAGATAGAACGAACCGAGAAAAATGATAACAATGAAAAACAACATGTGCCAGGGGCCTGCTGATCTCAGTACCAGCTGATAAAGATTCTCCCAGTAATCCTGGGTCATCAAACGAAACGCGGAAAGCAAAGCCCAGCCGAATGTGTCGAAGCTCGTGTAGCCGTAGTTCGGATTCTCTCCGTAACCTTGTAAACACGTGTGGCCAGGTGGACATTGCCTATAAGCGGAAGTATTAATAAAAATGATGAATGATTTTCTTGAACAATGACTTCCACATATACAATCCCGTTAAATTCAGCAGCTAGTCTGATTATTCTCACATATTCGCAAATATTAAAACTCGTCTTTTGTACATTAATGATGTATTAATAGAATTGAATTAAAAAAAGTTAGATTTAGTTAATAATCTGAAACTGAAAGTAAATATACTCCGTCAACATAACATTAGTTTATTCATTATTATACGTGAAATGTGCTGTTACTGCATGCAACTTAATAATTACTCTTCTATCGTTAATAAAGTTAATTGCAATCAACATAATAGTGCGACGTTAATCATTTAAAAACAATAGATTCAACACAATATGATGTAAACTATGATGATGTGTCAAATATTGAAACTTACCCAGCTCCGGATGAATTCCCGCATAATGGATAATTTCCCGCTTCATCCTGTCCATACCAATTTGCTGAAAACAAAGTTCACTTTTAGAAACATGTATTAAATAGGCAAGTTTCACTTTCTTTATAAAAGTTAACAATAAAATTAAATTATTCAAAATGTTTTCAAGTGATTGTAGTATTTTTTTTTATTTAATAATTAATTATCAATACTGTGTGACCTATCAAAATTTAATTTTTAAATATTTATCACATCGATTCAGTCTAGCCTAGTCGAAAATTAACTCAGTTTCATGAAATAATCTTAACAAACGTCGGCTACTTACTATCGTTACTAACAAATCTCTCCCAGTTCTCGGCAGTGAGATTGCCCCACGAGCCGTCCTCGGGAAAATTCCTTATACACTTTTGCGTCAGCACCCCCATGTAAATCTGAAGGCCCATCAGCGCAAAGACGGAGAGGGAGAACATTGTTAGGATTATCACATCGCGTAGATTTTTCACTGACTCTATCACAGCACCGACAATAGTTTTAAGACCTTAAACAGATTGGAATATGTACATAGTGAGTCTGTCAGTGAGTCTGCTGCGAATAATTATCTCGTCATATTCTTTTTTTTCTTATTTTTATCGTTGACAGAGAGAAAAGATATAGACAGAGAAGGATGAAAGGTATTATATATATAGAGCAACGTCAGGGAGATTTTTACCGCTCGTCCTGGCAATTATCCGCGTTGCAATGCTATTTTATGCACGTATGTTTGTGAATATGTTTATATACATATATGGACGTTTCTTTTTTCAGGTCAGCTCGAAGGATAAGGAAACGTTTGAATGAATTTTTCGAATTATTAAAGTGAAAAAGATGATTTTATATAAATTTTATATTAAAATTTAAAAAATAACAAAATAATGTGTTTTAATAAAGTGGATTATTGTCTATTTTATTTACATTATAACTAGTACTTAATTGAAATTATATACATTTTAATGGAATTATGAAATATAACTATGAAATTTTTATTTAAAACCAACGTATGAAAAAAAAACTACATGTTGAACTCGCAGCATACAATCGATAACTGCATAGAATGAAATTGAATTTCCTTTTCAGCAAGTTTAAAAGGATTCTTATTCATAACATTTTTTTCTTCGATATTATATTAAAAATGAATATTATTGTCAGGACAATACCCGTATATCGATTTATACCTATTTTTACAGAGAATATAACGTACATTAAAATGAACATTATTATATTTATACATAAAGAAGTGCAATGAATTTTCAATAAATCGATATTGACGTAACTGAAGTTTAAAAAAATTATAATTTAAAAAAAAGGATGGTATGATTTTATTTAAACATCAATTTTGTGCAACAGAATTATAGTTGATTTTGTTAATATAAACTCAAAAATAAAATGCTTATGTGTAATATTTAAAGAAAAGTCTTAGAGTAGTTTATAATTTAATAATTTAAAGAAGAAGTCGTTGGATTGTCAACATTTCCACAACGTAAACAAATTGGATCCTCCAAACAGGTATAGTATACAAACCTCAAATGCATCGACCACCCACTTACAAATATATTACCATTGTGAAATGTTTCTGTATTTTTCCTGTCAGTTGTAACATTAATTTAACGTGACGAAACAAGTGTTTTATCTAAGTGTGTATACACATAAAAAACTGTGCAAAATAAAGTATACAAATTACTTAGAAAAGGTAATAAAAAAAATAAAGAAAAATATTAGTGAAATTAAAAACACCGATAACTGTGCGTTAACGGCAAAATTCTATAACTATATGCCACTACTTGGATTTACTTAACCTTTCGATCAGACATTTAGCATGAATTAATTTATTCATAAAAAGTATAAAAAATGTAAATATTACATAATATTAAAAATGGAAAACGAAAAAATTAAATCAACTTTTTTATGAAATCCTGAACAATATGAAAGTGTCATTTTAAATTCTATTTGCAAGCAAAAGAAAAGTTTTAATATTTGAAATTCTTTGGTCAAAAGATCAAGTAATTCCACTTCTCTCTTATTATTCTCTAATCTCTAAAGCATACCTGGTACAATAGCGACAGTCTTCAAGGCTCGGAGGACTCGAAATGTCCTGAGAGCGGCAAGGTTGCCTAGATCTATTCCCATCGTCACATAACTGCAATACACCCGAACATCACACACACATTACAGTGGTCAAAAAGGGATTAAACGTGGGATTTAGTTTTACGGAATTTAATTTAATAGAAAAAAAAATAATAATAAGTAATCATAATAGGATCATTAAACAAAAATCAAAAAGTATTATAGGCAAGTCGAAAAAAACGTGTCAAACACGATCAATTATTACTTTCTCTACGGTAAACTAGTTCCTATTTATATCAATATTGTAATAATAGTAATAATAATAACAATATTGAAAAAAAATGAAAAAAAAAAAATCATGATTATGAATGTAATAAAAATGATGATTGAAAAAAAAGGTTGGTTATTGTCTTGTTAAATATAGTGGGATAATATATAAGAAACTAGTACATCATGCAATTCGACGATATAAATATAGTAAGAGAATCAATTAATTACTCGAACTCTCAAATGAATATATAAGTATCTATTGTAACGTCTCTGAAGTATCTATGATATATAAATAGAACTCTAAACTACTACTGCGTGTCCAAACGTACGCACTCCTTACACTTATATATTAATCTTTGTATTTTATTTACCTTGGCTTCCCGTTAATTCACAGAAAATATTCGACATATTCCTTCCTCGATATTAAATGAATGAAATAATCTTATTGAAAAATTCATGTATATGATGAATAACAAGGTATAGAAAAAAAAAATGTGAAACTTTACCAAAATTCTTACTCGACGTAAACAAAAGTAGTATATAGCTATACATGCTAGAACAACGTTTCTATATATAAATAACAAATAGTAGAGAAAAAAAAGGACAAGTCAAATATTATAACTCCGCTACATAATGATCCCCTCTTATAAATCTAAATAAAATACAATGTCATAAGATATATAAAGTCTCGAGAGCGCAGCGTACGCCTGAACACGCGCGTCTCAATTATAATAAAATACTGCATATATCTGAAACTAGTCTAGGAGAATACTGAATTACGACGGTCATCAATGTTAAAAAATACTCTGTCTTAATTACTTGTATAGTATAAGTCAAATGAGATAGTATATAGTAAATGACGTTATAATAATAATGATCTCTAAAAGAAAGAAAAAAAAAACGAATTCTCACGCCGTCATCTAATTCCGCGCTCTCTCTCTCTATTATATGCACATCATGATCGACATTTATAAGACACTATCGGACGCGCGTGAGTGTATAATCGAGTTGCAGCTGATGCGCGCAATCAGTTTGTAATGTGCGCGTGTATGTGCCGCTCGTTCGACCGTACGCTGAGTCGCACTACTCGTAACGCGCGCAATAGACTCTCTGTGGGACGAAGTTGTTGCCTAACGACGATTCGCGCGCACCGAGAGCAATTAAACTGATAATTATGCCCGTCGAGGGGCTCTCTCTCTCTGTGTTCAGCGAAAGAAATGGTAGCCGAATCTGTTAATGTAATGAAGTGGAGATTGTAATATTAACGCGATTCGATTTTAATTTATGAGAGATAAGTTTGATTGTATCGGTTCATTTTTAGTCGAAAAGTATAATTTTCAATCGAAACGCAGCCATTATTCGCGCGTCTATAAAAATTAACCAAGATCGAACCTATTTTCGGTGCATTAATTATTCTCATCCCGTTAAATTGAAAAAAAAGTCTCCCTTTTACTCACTCACTCCCAACCCAACTGAATCCTTAAAAACCCTTCGCGTCATTCACGCACCACATCGAATTTAGCGATCTATAGATGTGGGCGGACCTCGTGAAAGCTTAATGACGCCCGCGACAGTCCCGCAATTCAATCCGATTATACCTCCATCTCGTGCTCCTCCGCTAAGGAAATCTCACTCGAAAATAGCCGTCGCGACAGCTGAAGTTGAAAAAATAGCCGACGCACTAGAGAGAATGAGAGAACGAGCGCGATTTATTGATCACCCGTACATCGCCGCAGCGAAACTTCGCCCCGCGAATGCAGTGCGATGTATAATTTTAATTACGCGTGATATAGATATGTGTATGTGGATTCGCGAATATGTGGATATATAGAGTGCTGAGAGAGCGTCTCGGCGTCGATTTAATTACCGGTTTTCGGCAGCAGCTATATATATGATTGGTTGGAAAGTGAAGTATACATTATACCGGTTTGACGTGTATGTCGGTTTATATGGATTTTTCTTTTTCTATAAACTAGTGGAAGGAAAAATTCGCAATGCCAAATAATGATTTAACGTGATACTCCTGGTAACGTTTAGTTGATGCTGATTTTAAAATTATTATTTTTAGGGAGTATGGGTTTAAATGATTATTCGATATCAGCGAACTTTTTCCGCTCTATTACAATGACTTGTGACATTTAATATTCTCTAACTGACGAACTATCGTGTTTATCGTTATATCGGCCGCTTTTGTGCTTGTACACTACTAAAAAACTACACACGTATTATAATTAATTTCTCTAAGAGAATCTGTCATCTATATGTTTCACTTTCAAAGCTGCAACGTATATATGTAATATCTCGTCAAAGTGACGCAATTATAATGAAAGTATAATAAAAATAAAATAATTAAAAAAAATAAAACGAAAGACGACTCCGTCGATCTAACTAATGACAGATATATATAATGTTCCACACTTAAGACAAGTATATAATATTTGTTCATATCATACACTCTGATCTCGAGAGAGTGTGTGTGTGTTCCTTGAACTCCGATTAACGCTACAAATTATGCGAAGGGGGGAGAGGCTCTCCGTCAGGTCTAGTCGTAAAATTATCATTAGACAGATGAAGTTTGGTTTGTTTTGGTTTGAGTTTTTTTTTAGTAATGTGGGAGATGATGATTTGGTTTTCGATGCGTACATGAAATAATAATAATTAATATACAATAAGAGTCGCTGATCTTTATAGTTCACATTGAAACTCCTCGCACGTGTACACGTATGTCATACAGATGTGAGAGAGTATGTGTATTATAGTTCAATGTGTTATTATAAGATAATGTATGTATATATATCTCGGTTGATAAAATGATGCTTTCACAAGATACAACTGGTTATATAATATAATCGTTACGAAATTACAAAAGTCTCATTATTATACAAACTCGATATATGAAAAAGTTAAAATTCTTAAGGATATAAATATATATAATATATAGTAATAGTAATAATGTTAAGAGAGAAAAATATCATATTTGTAACTACTCACGCTAAAGCTATAACTACGAAGTCGAGCCAATTCCATGCATCTCTAAGATAGGTAAAAGGCTGCAGAATGAAACCCCTCGCCATCACCTTAACGGCGGACTCGAATGTGTAGATTCCCGTAAATATGACTCTGGAATCACAAAAGAACAGGCCGGGATTACGTCGCCCCGAATGCCATAGTCGTCGTATGATACGCGTGTATATATCCATATATAATGCATGGAGCCCTTTTTCGATATAAGTGCAAATTTTCCCCTTTCTCGCCATTGGCTCTGCTTTAAAATTAGGAACGCGAGAGAGGAAGTGCGTTAATCTTTGCAGTATAGGTATATAAGCTGACGATGGAAAAGAAGGAAGCAATTATTTCTTGGTATAAGCTGGTTTAACGTGGGAGGAGCCGTAAAGAATACAGTTAGTACCTGGATATACACTTTTTAGCTTCTTGTGTAATAACGCGTTATTGTTATGTTTGTTTTGTATTTTGTAGAGTGCCAGGTTGTGTATGTCGTTTTTGAAAAAAAAAGTATTACAGTAGTGCAGTACGATAAGTGTTCTAATGCTTGGGTAGAATTATTAGCATTTATTATTTTGTTAAGGAGTAGGGCTGCACGAAAGCAAGACAATGCAATATTTCTGTAATTATTGTCTCGTTCTTATAAATTCTTGAAAATTTCGCTCTTGTCTTGGTCTTTTCAGTCAATATGAAAACTATTATTGTCTTGTCTTGAAATTCTTGATCATATTGGAGTTACGCAGACGTGCGACAAAAAGAAAGTCGATTATATAAAAAAGTCTTAAACCCAAATAAACGGGGCACGCAAGATCCACGTAGAAAATAATACATGCGGACGTGAAATAGTAAGAAAGTCGCTTATTAAAAAAAAGTTTGTAACCCAAATAGCCGGGGGACGCGAATTCCACGCGAAAAGGGAGTTCCGTAGACGTGCGTCAGTAAGAGAGTTGATTGTTTAAAAAATTCTTAAACCCAAATAGCCGCAAGAGATGCAAGATCAACGTAGAAGAGGAAGGCACCAGACATAAAATAGTAAGTTCTTTGACTTGTTCACTGTCGCACATCTCCGTAGCTCCTTTTTTGCGAGGACCTCGCATAAATTAGTACGATTAGAAAATATTAAATTATTTTCAAGACAAGACAAGATTCTTTACATTATCGACACCACAATCTTGATGTTGTATCGATAATTGTCTTGAATATTGAGGTAAGACAATACAATACCAAGATTAATCTTGCTATATCGTGCAGCCCTAGTAAGGAAGGATCTCAGTATTAAAAATTTATTTGATGTGGAATCACACAATTGTTTTATTTATTTTTTTTAAACGATGTCAAAATGCTTAAAACTCGCTTTAACCTATTTGTTATTATTTGAATTATTTAAATTACTGCTATAATAAGGCCGTAAATACTCAAAATATAGACAATAAATAGAAATAAGAATCTTTAAGTAAAAATAGCTAATAATAAGGGAACGATAATAATCATGTAATTCCACATACGCTAACGACATCGCTTAAACCATTATAATTAGCAATACCCCTTATCGATCTAAATACGCAATAACCCAATATATATACAGATATATATATACTCACTCGGTGGATTCGATGGTGGGCGTCGTGGGCATGATCATGAGTATGCAGTTAACCAGAATTGTGGTGATGATGAAGAGAGAGAAAAGGGAATGGACCAATATGTAGATGGCCACCCTCCTGATTGGGTTGAAGGGATCGAGGATCCACAGGGCATCTGTCGCGGAGAACCTGAATATGTCCTTGCCCTTGCTAACGACCACGAACGTCTGCAATGCACACGTGTGTACACAAACACACAAACGGTTGATTAATCCATTAACCGCTTAGTCTATAATTGCAAGCCTCATTGACTGCCGCGGCTTCATTCAGTCGCGCATTCGTGCTGACTGCTTTGTCAGCGTTTACTTTATTTATGCCGTTAGTAGAGATTGGCTAGATACGTTAGCAGGATAAAGTTTGTTATTTTTACAGTCGTACAATTATAACAGTTAGCGCGCGATGAATAATCAATTGCTTAGTGTGTTTCAGTGAGTTCTAAAAATCTATAGAATATTATCGGAAAATCAAATGTTTTATTTCCCGCTATGGCAAATACTTTTGTCGTATGGATTAGTTATTTGATTTCTATACTTATGCTGAAAATGCCTGTGGGTATAATAAAATTTTGTAATTACAATGTTTCGTGCGTATATCCTCGCGTGATGATGGATCTTTTTGTCTCGAAATCCATTTCGTTAATGAAAATAATCTAATCAGCGTTATTGTAAAAGTGAAAATAAGCTGTTTCTGAATTCGTAATATAAAATGGAAAATATGACGTTTTGCTCAATTTACCTGCCAAATAAGTAATAATAATACAAACGTATAGATAAAAGATCTTTTCCATTCTATAAAACTACCTCGTTTAATTTTATTTTTTTTTTGACCCTAATAAACGTCCGTCAGAATGACAATAACCCGAGAAAAGGGTCTATAAAAGCTCCGTAACTCGAAATCAATCGTAAAAAAACATGCGATGAGTATACAGTTTACCAACCAACCAAGCTGTAACTATACTCACCCTTTGATTATGGTAGAAAGGATCAATATCTTCAAGAGGTATGGAGGCCAGCTCGGGGGGAAACATGCTGTGCATTCGGACCGGAATGGACGCTCCCTGCTCGAGCATCGGGTCCGGCTGCGGACCCTCATCCTCATCTTCGTCGTCATATCGAACCTGCGATTAAGACCGCGCAACACCAGTTAATCCCACTGCTCTCCTCCCACCAACACTCACCACACCGATATCGTACAATCGTCGACTCGGTATCGGAGTATTATAAGAAGTATATATAAAGAATAAAGAGAGAAATAAAAGAAACGGGGCGACACGCGAGGAGCCGACGCGGGGAGACTCGCGCTGAGTCACGCTTGCTTCTTTTTTTTTTATTAAGGTGGCGCAGTAGCCCCCCAGGCAGGTGTACGTAGACACACACGCAGCATCCCTCTTGGCGGAGGGCAACCAGAAAACATGTATTATTATTATATAATATTATGAGTGGCGAGCAGATTCGAGCGCCCGGCTCGATATGGTTCGTTCTTTTTTTTTCTTTTGTTTTTTAATAGTTGCAAAAGAATGTTATATTTAGAATAGATATATGATTGGCCAGGGATGTACAAATTTTAGTAGTATATCTTTGTACTGGATTATTTTTGCGTATGAAAGATATTTAAAAAAAGATTTCGTCAAGTTAATTCTTTACCTCTTTGTCATTTGAAAATTAAAAATATGTATTATTTTGAGATCAAAAAATAAAACGCAGTCCCCGTTGATAGGCAGATCGACTAACTCTAGAGGAATTAATTGTAGCAACATTAGCCTACTTTTGAAGTATTGTCGTATATTACATTGGATTTGTCAGGATCCAACGTCTACAAGGATAAACTATGCGGGTACTGCATTTCATGTTTTGATAATTAACGACTTTTTTTCAATTAAGATAATCAGACTATATGTATGGTTTATCACATGCTCGAATCTGCACACTACAAAAATTATTCTAATGAAAACTGGTGTCAATTACGTGGAGAGGTATGAAAAATTTATATTCTAAAATGAACGAAGTGAACGTAATTTTAAAAATTACTTTCAATATGTTGATACTTTTATATAAAGTTAAAGAAACGATTTATCATCAAGTATATTAAATTTATGGAATTAAATTTTCGCTAAAACATTTTCAATTAAATGACGACTTTCAATAAATTAGAATTTTTCATACCACCATTGGGGCTACTGCTCGGTTCAGTACTTGAACCCCGCACATGGTTATTATTATTTAAACGGCTCCTCGCCGTTTCGTTATTAAAATTAATTAAATCTAAGACTAAACCTAAGATCTTACACGATGCAGCTGCGTGAGCAGTGTCAATTAAATAATTAACCGAGGCGCTCTAACCAGACATGTTTATCAAGGAGCGCGGTAGCGCTCCGAAACCAAGTATAACATAATATACGCGTGTCTCTCACGCTTGCATCAACAGCATTTTATGAATTACTTACGATGAATCCGATTAGAGCGCCCCCTCAAAAAATTCGAAATATAAATGCGTAAAAAGTGAGTGTAATTTTTATCGCCTCAACAATATAAGTATACATAAGTGTAGTTCCTCAACAGCAGTCAAAAAATTCGATTACAATACGTGTTAGTCAAAAGTGTCAAATCTCAGAGTAATTAAAAAAAAATAATAATAATATATACGATTATACATTATGCGTGTTGGTTAGTACGTGTACTTCAGCGGACTTACAAAATAATGAAAAAATTCGATACGTGGCGTGTGAATTATACTTGTATCGTATAGTAATAATTTAGAGAAAAAGAAATTTTCAAAGTCAAAAAATAACAATAAAGTCAAATTTCGAAAGAAGCCAAAGACAAAAATGATGTGTATATATAGATGTAAGTGTAAGTATATATATCCTCTAAATAAAATACGAATAGTTAGTAAAATATACATATGCAAAAGTATACATTGTAGCTGTAGTGTGAACTTGTATAGCGACAAGGTGCAAAAGTTACGTATAATATAGAATATAATTATTTTGTAACGCGCAAGAGTACATTATAAGCAATTAAATATCGTGAGTTTATGCGTATACATAAAAAAACGAGGACACGACATAACAACGCCCGAAATGCGGGTGCCGAGTGTAAGTGAGAAAAACTTTTCGATGTGAAAAATTAATGCAGCAGGGGCGCCCGGAAAAATCGAAAGTTAATCGCGAGATCGTTATCGGCACTGCACACACGCACGCTCGCGCAGGAAGTATAATATATATATATACGAAAATCGATGCCGCTTAAACCGGCCACGCGGCGCGCGTACACACTTATATATAATTCAGTGGTTCCGAAATTACGTGTCCGTGCGTGTATACCTATATATACACGTGTATGTATAAATAATATAAATAATAATATATCATATAAAAAAATATATATATAGGCGTGGTGTATATCATACGTGTCTATGTATATTATCGTTTATTATAATAAGTTTATGTCTGTCAAAAAAACACTCGACTAAGTTTCTAAGGTATAAAAAATACAGTAAAATCCACTAGCTAATGTTTCTAGTCTGTATAATATATAAAATAAAAGCTGAAACGAAGAACAAACGCAATCGTTCCGCGTCTTCTTCATTTCATTTGTGGATGGTACTTTTTTTTATGGTCATTGTTGCCGACACTACTTTCATTACCGTGCGTATACTATAGATATATTTGTAATAATATATCGTCTCAACTCTCTATATTCTATAATAAATATGCGATAATAGTTCGTGTACAACGTTTGCGTGTGTGTTAGAAATTACCTTGGGAAAGAGAAAAAGTGAGTGAGTGAGTGAGTGAGTGAAAGAGAGGCGGGAAACAGGTAGAAAGAAAGAGAGAGAGAGAGGTAGAGAGAAAGAAAGAAAACATGAAGGAGAGAAAAAAAGAGAGAGTTAGTGGTATAAATAAATAATCAACTATCGCCGATTGGGATCGCTGGTCTGGGGCTCTCTATAATAAAAAATGGTCGTAATGTGCATTCCAGTTTTACAGAGTGTATATGTATGTAGAGAGAGAGAAGAGAGAGATTGAGAGAGAGTGAGAGAGAGTGAAAGAGAGAGAGAGAGAGAGAGAGAGAGAGAGAGAGAGAGAGTGTGAAAGAGAAAAGAAACTATAAAGGAACAATAGAGAAAGGAGAAGAAAATGGCGTAGAGATAGAGTAAGAGAAAGAGGTGGAAAGAAGAAGCGCAATATTATATTTACGTCGCACACGCCATAATCCCAAAGCCTCAAGCCGCATACTAAAAAAGCAACACACAAGCTTCTATACTGCTACGCATATACAGAAGCGAACACATTTCTCTTTTTTTTTCTTTCTTGCTTTTGCTATATGTAGCTCGATCACGCGCTTTTCTAGCCTTTATAGCAATCGTGAACAGCAGTAGTGTTATAGTAGTGCATTAGCTTTACAGTGTGTCTGTGTTATTTCTTTTTTTTCTCAGCGCGTGTGAAAATGGCTCACTCTCAATGTATGTATGCTTGAGAACTCGATTTAACCGCCGATCAAAAGTTTCTTGTTTTTTGTTTTCTGAATTGGAAAGTCCATTTTTCATCGTGAAAGCGAGATGGTTTCTACTGCAGGCTAAATTATGTAAAATTAAGTTTTATTTTTATATTTATATGAAATCGATAGTCTATTGTTGGCTGTATCTTTAGATAGTAGTAAAGAATTATTGATGATTTCTCATAAAAGTTCTTGGCACCGGGGCGTATTTATAGAGAAACAATGTACAAGAACGAATATTTTATAGCAAGGTAAATTCAGTATCAAGTGAAATGAAAAACAAATGTTCTATACTTTTAAAAGTTATTGTACTTTTAAATTCGTTAAAAAAAATGTATTAAAGAACATCATTAAATGCAAGAATTTACTCGTTGTAACACGATCCTCGCTACCTAATCGACCTTCCAATCCCATTAAGGCAGCAAAACACGGCGAAAAAATTTAATTAGAGAGATATTAAGAATGAGGTAAAAAAACAGCTCTCCGAGGAGGAGAGCCAGAGAGAAAGAGAGACAGAGAGAAACTAGGATCGAGCTAATACATTGTAGTGGCCGCTAATTAGCTCTGCGCATCATATAAGCTGCGCATGTAAGTACAAAAGTAAAGGTTTATACATAGCGGAGAGAGAGAAAAGATGCACAGCAATGAAGTTTCAACAAAACGAAAAAAAAAAAATAATAAGGAAAAGCGTGACGTTCTCTTTCTCATTTTAGATTTGACTAGCAGTTTTTTGTTACTTAGCACACACGTGGCGCAACATCTTACTTCTTTTTTCTTTTTCTTCCGTCCATAACCCGTCTGCAATTGGAGAAATGGAGAAAAAAGTCGTTACATAAAATACAGAAAACACACAGAGGCAGAAGAGGTGGTTACTTTAGCATGGTTATGAGAAAAAAAAATAAAGTTCATGAGTAGAGCAATAGTATAGTATAATGACACATGATTGATTAGAAAAAAAGGTATTATTTTTCAGATACAATGAGTATATGAGTATATGTAGAATGGTTGAGAAAAAAAAATGTATATCAGAGCAATATATATATTCATCCGTCGCAGCATCGATGATTTCTAAGTTCAACTAGAGCATTACTTTGGTGTTGCAAACGAGGGCTCGTCTCTGTTCTTACTAATTAAAAATATTACTTATTAGACATACGGTAAATTCCTTTTAGCCTAATTAAAAATCTTATATTTTCATTTTAAAAAGCCACATCAAGTTTATCGAAAGTTTATCGACATTTCTAAAGATTGCAAACTTGTGACACGATAAGAGAGAGAGAATAGCCCTCGCTCGAGCGCACCAACTGTTGTTGTCATAAATACGTTTTGTACAGACAGAATAGAAGAGACACATCAATGGAAGTTCTACATCGATTAATATATAGCTCAAAAGGCACTTTATAAATGTATAATATTAAACTACACACACACATGTTCAAGTAAATGTATAGTAATAATATAAAGATCGCACAGGATGTATATAATGATAATAATCGTTGCACAATATATATTTGACAGTGGTAATATAGTATCAGATAAGGCAACACACACTAAACAGAAGTTTTCGAAGGGAGAGTTGTATTCTGTGTATTTATAATAAATATTATAGAGAGAAAAAAAAATACATGGAAGATAGACAGAGAGAGAGAGAGAGAAATGACATCGGATTGATTTGAATTTCGTTCGTGAGAAAAAAAAATGGAATTTTCTTTTTTTTTTCTTTGCCGCGCGTGCTGTACAGCGATATACTTAATCGTGTCGTTGGCGAAAGCATTTTATGATGCTTGTCATCTACACACAGTTTTGTATATTAGTGATCGCTGTTAATACAAGTATTTCTATTTGTTTCATATGGATGTAAAAAAAAATTTCATAAATAAATGTTAAGCGAACTACGGACACTTAGTGTTGTATCAATTCTTTTATTCTGCTTACAAATTAGCGTTACTTTTTCTCATATAGTATTATATCATATATAAATAATTCTATAAATAAAAATATGTATATTTACATACTTATTATTAAAAAAAAAGTAATCTAAATTACATAAAAAATAATAACAAAATCTCTCTACTGAAACAATTGCACCGATGTACGATCAGAATATGGCACACGAAACACATATTATGGTGAAAATTCGGCGTGAAAACAAAGAGAACGAACGGAAATTGCAACGAGATTATCGCACACGTAAGTAAAACAACACAAACAAATCAACATCCAACCGTGGACCAAATAATCACACAAGATATATAAAGTATACATATACGAAAAAACGAACAACACAAATAATACACAAGACGACACGGCTTCGGGAAAGAGAACAAAAAAAAAGAGACGCGTACTTATACATAACAAGATGAGTGGAGGGAAAGAGAGGAAAAAAACGCACGGAATGACGCGTCCAATCAAGCGCGCGCCAAAAAAGAGACACACACACATCACACACATAATAACGTATACAATCAGCTTAGCCATCGTCTTTACATTATTCAGCTTTCCGCAGCTCTCGTGCGACTTTTCGTACATGTATATATTATATATAAAGTTTACACACACACACACACACATACATACACACACATACTCTACTTATTAGTGAAAATTGCTCCACCCATTAAATTAGTGGAAAAAAACTACTAATTAAATTAGTATTTCCACTAATTCAACTTTAGAGAGTACACACACACACATACACACGATGAATGAACAGAGATAATAACATCGGGGCGGGGGGCACGTGGGAAGGGAGAGGATATCCAAGTAAGATTAACACACGTATATGTAGCGCGTGGGCGTCTGCATGTGGGCTCGAGTTTCAGCGCGCTTCGGGGAAATCCATCGCATCACGGCGGCGAGTGAAAAATCGCGCGACGCCTCTATATGTATCAGGTTCCTCGAAATGCGGATAGGAATTTAAAGATTTCTCGTACCACGGATAGCACAGTATGTGTATAAACGAGTTTATAAGCTGCTTTTTACGCGTGTAAACAGCCGGAGAAGAATATAAATAAACCCACGCGCAGAGCCTCGTAAATCCATGCCGCGCGCGAACGTTAAAAACGCCGAGGGTGGAATTAAAAAAAGAAAGAATTCTGCGAGGAAGTTTCGTTATAATATGCGAGACGTAGAAAATGGTCCCGCGCGTATGAATCCGAGGGGAAGTTTTAGTGCGCATATTTCGCAACTTTCGGCGCAGTTGTAAGGGGGTCAAATTTTTTTGTTTACTTTCAGTGTGCGGGTGTATATGCAGGTTCGAAGGTAGAGGGAGGTTGCAGTTTCGATGGTTTTTTTCGCACGTATAAGAATTAATTTGTTCGCGAACGGTGCGTTGTTTGAAATCCGTCAGAGATTGTGTACTTCAAAGTATAACGGAAAAATGCCGCTTTTCAGTAAGAACCAATCAACCGATTCAATCTACTTCTTCTATATCCCTCGAAAATTAAAATTATCACGTAAACAATGCACAAAACTCTACTTCTCCCTCATACACGAAAACAAAACTCCACACCTTCGCGATGAAAAAAAAAAGAAAGAAATCAACTCTCCGCATGCAAAAACCCGTTCTCCGGCCTCTTCAAACGTCCGAAAAAGCGCACCGAAACTACCCCCTAAACCAATCTCCATCCCCACTTCCGGCTCCTATACACACACATACCAGCCCAAGTCAACATCAAGCGCAACCTCTTCCCGACCTCACCCGCGAGCGCGCTTTATCATTCGGCCCCGCTCGCGCGCAGTCAAACGAAAAAGCGGAACAAAGTCGCGAAATTACTCCTCCTTCTCAGTCTAATTTTCACGAATGTGATGCACACCGAGTATATATACGTATGTGTATGTGTATACATAGCGCGGCGCGCGCGCGCCCTCTTGCTCTCGCCCTCCCTCTTCAAACGAACCCGCATTGCAGTTCTCTCGCGCGGCGTGCGTTACACAGTGTTGCGAGCTGTGCGATATATAGACTCGAGG
Organism: Torymus auratus; assembly: GCA_900474315.1. NCBI lineage: Eukaryota > Metazoa > Arthropoda > Insecta > Hymenoptera > Torymidae > Torymus > Torymus auratus. Next base: position 15,185 of record UXGD01001304.1, on the reverse strand, counting down.
AACACGCCGCGGGCGAAATTTTCTTCTTACACGTTTTTTTAGATGCAGAAGGGGTTTGCAGTGGTAGGTGAAGATTGAACGGTAGGTTGAATGTAGCCTTCTTTTTTTTGGAGTTTTCGAAAAGGGAGAAGGGGGGAGTCTTGGTTTCGTCTGGAGATGTAATGCATCACGGCTGGTCTTGCGTTTCACTGCGAAATTGGATAGTTGCGGGGATACGGTTTTTATTTTGAACGTACTTCTTTTTGTCGCATTTGATTTATGATAGCGCTGCGGTATGTAATTGTTTCGTTGAAAAATGTTCTGTTTATGGTATAAATTTTCACGAACATTTTATAATTCATGATTTTATATTATCCAATTAAAAATTAAACACTAGATATCTTCCATAGAAGTTTGGAAAGTCAGTTTTTTGTTCATAAATAAGTACTCTATCGATAAACAAAATTACTTCGTCCAGAAAAATTATTGCACTTTTAAAAACTTCTATAAATACTTCTTTCAGTATTCCCGCAACAATTCAATTCGCCATTCAACAGCACGCACATCATCCACAGTCCCTCTGTATGACACTACTATAATATGCACCGCATTCACACACATGGACCAAAAGAAAAAAAAAATTTTACAGCTACTCATTGTCGGCATCCTGAAAGAAACCAGCATTAGTCGTTCGTCGCACACACTGTAGAATCTCGCGTTGCGATATGAGGGGAATGCTCATAACAGTCACAACACATTTGTATATATATGGGGCGGGGTGTATATAACCGAGGTTATATCACAGAGCATCGAAACGGAAATATGTATATGTATACAGAGAGGAAAAAGAGAGAGAATGAGGGGGAAAAGGCCTTTGGAGATCCGGTACTTACGTCGTTTTCAGCTCTTTTTTTCTCGAGTTCTTTTTGCTTAGCAAGTTCCTCGGCGATGCGAGTATCTATCGCTACTAGTGATTCCCGCGTGAACGGACGGAACAAACTTCGTTCTTCCTCTGATAAAGAGCCAGAAACTTGGGACATTGTCTAGGCTGCACACAACTAAGCAACCTTCCTGCAAGAGACAGACAGAAAGATATGAAGATTCGTTAGAGTGATTTTTGAATTGTATTATGTGTGTGGGTAGAGATGTGGGTTAGGAATAGGGGATAGAGGGCTGATTGTTTTCTTTTGCGTAACTTGCCCGGTTGTTATCAGATCTGCGTAATTGATATACCGTTTGCGCTACGGATCGTATTTCTATAGTTCTAACTGTGATGGTAATATAAGCAAATTGAACGTATATTTGTTACGTATTTTACTTCGAATGAAAAATTTGAGTAATTATTTGGCATTAATGTATTATTTGAGTTTATTTTGATTTATTTATTAAGACGAGGAAATATTAAAGTGGCTTTTAAAGGTATATTTTGCACGTATTATTTATTTTCCGTAATATGTTGAGTTACTTATGTATTAGTAAATTGAGTAAAAGGATAAAGATATATATTTAAATAAACTGTATAAGAAATTTTGCATAAATGCAAACGTCGGAATGAAGGAATTTAATCGCGTGATTTAAAATTATATTATATATATTTCTATGGAAATGAACTGGTGGTAAAATGACTTCAACTTAATTTAGAAAGGATTTCTCTCTGACAAGTAGAACGTATCAAAGTGAAGTCAGACAGCTTTAAGGTGAACGTTAATAGCCTTAAATTACTATGTCAAATTTTTTTAATAAACTGAGGTAATTGATATTTAACTTGGTTAAGAACAATTTTTTTTTTGTTATTCATTAGAAAAATGATTTTATAATAATATAAAAATTACATATTATGGTGATTTTTTTACTTTTCAAATAAAAAACTCATTACAGCACTTTTAACCCGTATAGAAATTTTATCAAATATTGTAAGAAAAATACGAAAGTTAGATATAAAGTTTTTACGATAAAATTTTAATAAATCGACACCCTAAAACTTTGAAACCGAATATTTATCTTTCATTCAAATATGTATCATCAAGAATTTTCTTTTATAAATCATGTTTTACGTGAAAAAAGAATCTTTACATACTTGTTCTAAAGCTATCACAATTAACAAACTAATAAGCCATAGTATTGACTATAATTTCGGCTAAAAACTAAAAATGATGTAAATACAATTGAAGCTAAAAATAAAATTTCTACAGAATATATTTACATTTAAATTTTTATGGAGGGCGAGCTGTTTGTATTGAAACCTATTTCCATAAACAAGGAACTATCCACGTTTCTGCACGACTAGTAGACAGTGATACGACATCTGTCTTTATCAGACTATCTATGTAAGCCTCTTATAAAACTATAGGAAGCCGTATTGACTCGTGTACAGGCATGATAAAGTTTTATTTTTTTGAGAATGTCTATAGAAGCCATAAAGATGGTCTAGCGAGCAACACGATATCTCGGCGCGTGAATCTAACAAGATATAGTTTTTAAACGATGAAGTATTTATTATGCTCAAAGCTTTTCTGATTATCTTTGTTTGTAATAATATTGATTTTTTGTATAAAAGTTTTTTAACTAAAAGTGATGAAAATTCAATATACTTAACTTTTGATACTTAAATTTTGTTTTCATTGCTAATTACTTGATATAACTAAAAAAGAACTTCTCTCGATAAATAATTATCGTAAGGCTGTATTATTATCCTTGCTATCAATAACCCAATAATGGCTGTTTTTCAGCTATTATCACACAAGGCCTACTTAGAGATAAGTGGTTCTTTTGTTTAAAGGCACAAATACTTCAAGTGTTCGATCTACCTCTTAAGAACTCCAAACAGCCTTTGTCGAATTCTAATGGTTTTCATAAATGTAAGTTCAATAAGTACTGCCGATAAAAGAGCAGCATTAACAATACATCAGGATGCCAATTCATTATATTTCACTTTTTTTCTTTTATATTACTTCATCAATAAAACTTTTTAAATTTACTTCATACGTACAAACAAGATTAGAGTCAATAATATTATGAAATCTCGTACTTCGTACACAGTATAATGAAGTGTTTCTTTTACAGGTTCTCATATTTTAAACTCGCGTAGTCGGTTCACGATGTAATTATAAGTTTTGCAAGTCAAATTCGCACGAATGTTGTTCTGGCGCATACCGCTGACATCAGTCTGAAGTTCAACATTAACTAAATTTTGTATTCACCGTGTAACTTACGTCAGAGGTATAGCATACAAAATTACACGTATTCATATATTTAGCGGATTCATTCACTAGAGGATCATTTGAATCGAGCTCTTGACATTTTCGAAGTAGCAATTTCAACGTCTGCATCATCTCCAATGATATATTACCATATTTACTACGTTAGTTATTCGTGATACAAACTTTAATTCTCGTTTACGTTATGCTTATGCAGAAAATGAGCGATTATGTATTGTCAACAATATTTAGACATTATTCAAACTAAACGTGCATAAATCGTCTGCTCATAAATTACTTAAAACTTGTTATAGTAGTATGATATTTGGAATAGGGACAGGTAACGGATATTAATATACACTACATTATAAAGTAAACAAAAATAGTCTCTAAAGGTCTATTTCTATATATCTAGCTTCTCTCTTGTGCTAACCAGCTAGTCAATTAATTAGATATCCAGTTAGATAACTGTCCAACCACAGGTGGTCCTCAAATACGATCTGATCAGATGCAACTAAACATCTAGTTAAATGATCCGTTACGTAAAGAGCCTTTCCAACTACATCACCAATTGGCTAGAGGTTTAGAAACACGTGGCAGGTTTCCACATGATCATCAAGCTAGTTTCCATCGAACTTTAATCAACAATTTGAGTATTCAAAAATATTTTGTTGGAAAAAAAGCTTTTCTTGTGATCCTTTTCTACAAAAATTGTAAAAGAGGAAATTGAATCTACAGCTACTCTATACATTAACTAAACTAAATTCAAGTCTGACCAAGTCACACTTGTTTTTTGTCTACCATAATCATCTGACATATACCCTTACCATCAATCGTCAACATCGACAATTCTTTCTCTCTCTTACCTTGCTATTGGTGCTAACAGTTTCGGAAATGCCGGTCGCTGGGGTTTCGCGATGAGCGAATACGGTCCTGGCGGCGCTGCGCTGGCTGCGTGGCTGCTGCTGCTGCGACGACGAGGAGGATACGCTGCTTCTTCCCTCTCGACACGGACGACGTCGCACGTGCCGCCGACGACGTCGCCACGAGCCAGGCTAACGACTGCTGCTGCTGACGTTCCTCCCGTTGTCGGACGGATGGGCTACGCTGCTGCTGCTTCTTCTGCTTCTTATGTACGTTGTGCTGCCTGGACTGGCCGCCGGCGAGGCGGCCCTGCTGCTGTCTCTTACCGATGCTGCTGATCCTACAACTGATGCTGAGGCTATCGCTGCTGCTGCTGCTCCGGCACACCTCGGCGGCCTGATGCCGGTGCTTGTACAACGTGGCTACGACCAGTGACGAACGACGCAGTGAGGCAGTGCCTGGTTTAGTGGGGCCCGTCGTACAGCTCGAACCAAGATTTTTCATGTCCGACCTGCTGCTTTTTAGGTGGGGGAGGAATGATTTGTTAATGGTTAGCGTGTATGGTGGTTTAAGAGATTTGAAGAGAATTGCATGGAGATTAAGGTTGAGGCTAAATTCTGAGGTGCAATGGTATTTTGTTTGAGAAGTGTAGAGGGAATTCAGAAATAAGTTAGATGGCGAAATTCAAATACAATGGAGTGTCTCCTTCGCAACGTGATCTGAATTAACAACTCCGGCGTCATATTTCTCAGCCACGTATCTGTTTCAGTCATTCCCGTGAGGTACTATAGAAAGTTTCTTTATATCGTAGTATTTTGAATGCATAATATATCAACCATGTTTTTTCTCTGTAAGACCTAGTTTTTTTCATGTGAAATAACGTATTGCTAAATAATCTCATAAACGATACAGTTTATAACACGAACCGATATTTTGTACTATCATTAATGCACGAATAACGTTGACTTCTAAAATACGGGAAAAAGTTACTTCCTTCTCTCACGTGACTGTAATTCTGAATAAAACGCTATATATTAATCCGGGCTTAATACTCATTTATCCCGGCATATCAAAGCTCAATCTTGAACTATGTTATTATGAACTGAAGCCACTAAAATGGGAATCCGAACACCTGCACCATCAATCATTTTTAATCCCCCGGAAACGATAAATAACAATTAGCATTTCCGTTGTTAATCAATGGAAAATGTTGTATTTTCACGAGTTTTTTTATCAGCTTTGGAAAACAGTGTCAGATTTTATGTTAGAAAGAATGCCATACTAGTTGTATTGATTAATTTTAGCTGGTATATATACCAGACTTTAATGAGTTGAGAACTGATTCTTTCGAATACAATACGATAATGAACTAAATAACCTATTCTTAACAATTATTCTTTGAAAAAAATGGAAAACGTGAATAAAATCAATATTTACTTTAAGATATCAAAAGTGGTCACTATATTTGTCTCGAAATATACTTGGAAGCCTTAGTAAGGTTCCAAGCTGGATAAATGTCTCTAATAATTCTTCGATTGAAGCTATTTATATCGTGCTTTGACAAAAGCATTCAAGTACAACAAATATTAAATAAGAACATAGTAAATTTCAAAATTGTTCTTTTTACAATAAAAAATTGCTTATTCCTTTGATAATAATAGTTCAATACTTATTACTTCATAAACAATGTACGCATAATCTTATTTTGTAAATTTTTCGTCTACAATTTTAATACCACGTTTAAGTTTCGCTCTACCGAGAAAAGGCACAAGCTCGGTTCCCCCGAGTCACCGCATAATTGCCTTCCCCCCCTTCCTGCATAAGGCCACAGTGGATTTCTTAGAGAGTCCGAGAAGAAAATTAATGTTGCGGCTTTGGGATTAAATCTTTACATGCTGCATTTGCCAGGCACATTATTAAAAGAGACAAAGTATTTAGTCGGGCTATATATTATGCAATATTCGAGTATTTTATTCGCTTTGTGTTATAAAAAATATTGAAAGCTAAAAAAAAGTTTTTTTTTTTGTAGAAAAATCATGTACAGAATTGTTTTTCTAATGACATTTTTCTTATTCGTTTTTTTGTCATTATTGCATTATTTCTGGAATTATATGTACGCAAACATTAGAATAACTTTTCGTACGTTTCTCTAAATAACGCCTGACAAACAAATGTACAACAAAAATTAAGCCTTGACGTACAAGAAACAGGTATCTAATCTATTACTGTCCAAAGAAACAACTGTACATCACCGCCTTGTAAATGAAGTTTCCTTTATTTACTTGGTTTTCTTCAGCAAAATTAGTTACCTAACAGGTTGTTATATTACTTCGTTTAACTTCGAATTCATTATTCTATGTTATATTTAATATAACTCAAAGACAAAAATAACTATAGAATATTTATTTAAAAAATTTTATCTGAAATTTAATTCTTCCATGCAATTCTTTTCAAATCAAAGTAACATATCCAAAAAAAAAAAAACTGAACATCGGGTGAATCATTTACGATCCATTAATAATAACACTTTACAAATATATATGAAAAAATCTTTTGTGCAATACTTACGTATACATGAAGCGGCGGTTATAATCAATCTGATATCGGAATTATCATAGTATGCTCCGCGTCAGTCAGATATTATCTGCAACAAGCGAAACAGAAAAGATTCTATTATCATCCCACGTCTGACCATATCTGACCTACACTACTTTAAACCTCTTCCATACACATACACCTACAACACACGTCTCAAATCTCATCAACAAGTAGACCATCTCACCTACACACACACATACAGCTCACCCGTATCGATATTTATGTAGCGCATAATCGAATGCTGATGAAAAATACCTCGAGACAGCAGCCGAAGAGGGCGTTTATAGAAAACGATTTCCATTCGGTCGCGCGAACATCGCCGTCGTCCATTTCACGGCTGATAAAGCACGAATTTCATATAAGCGGCTTATTTTTAAGACTTCCGTAAGTCGGTTACGCGCGCACGCCGAGCGAAAAAAAAAAAATCTCCATTAAGATTAGCGCACACGCGCGCACGTCAGCGCCTCGCTGTCTCTCGTGTTGTGCATCGATCACTCCGCGCGTGAGTGGCGCACGAATTATCAGCAAGTTATATTCTCCGTTAGGCTTTTTATTCTATTAAGGGGACAAAGGCCGGCCGGCGATAATTCGATATTTTACTTCATAATTCGCCGACGGCTGCTGATGGTAATGACTTAAGTTCGTTATAGAGCTGATCATGTTTAACGGTAAATAAAATGCTGTAGAGGTGTATAAGCTGCCGGGTTTCTGTCAGTTATGATTAAAGGCTTTTAAAGCCGTGGCTTGGTTTAATTTTTCGATTGATCAAATATTTTAGGAGATGGTAATTAACCTTTTATAAGAGCTAAACATGCGCCGAGCTAATTAACTTTTACAAAGTACATACACGAGGGCTTTGTTTATAATCTTTTATGGGGTGAAAAATCAGGTCAACTTGTTACATGACTTGTAAAATCCAAAAGGTCTAGAAAAAAACATTTCTTTTAATTCAAAAATCACGCGACCACTCACATTATCGAACTAAAAATCTCTCTAAAACAGAATACATTAGACAAAAACCCCTCCGAAAAGCGTATTATCTGCCCACAACCCCAATCCTCACAGACACAGACATCCTGCACCACAACCACCACCACAAAAGAAAGAAAAAGCGCGGCGGCAGCGTCGCGTTGCAGCAGGGGGTGGCCCGGCAATCCACCCGAACACGTTTTTCCTCTCTCTCACTTCCGTGAGTCGCGTGCGACGATCCGCCGCCGCCGTTGCTGCCGCCACCGACGCCGCGCATCGCGCGCGCAATCAATAGTCTTAGCGCGGCGCGCTCGCACGCTCGGCGCGCCACTTTTGCAGTTGTGTGCCGCAAGTTCGTGCAGACGACCGATCGAAATTGTTTACAAAGGAGTGGGAGGAGAATGTATACGTGTGTGTGTATGTGTGAAAGAGTGGGAGGATGAAGAAGGGAGAAAGAGAGGATGAAAATGTTGCAGGGGAGGAGGAACGGCTGTGTGCTGTCGGTGCACGCGTACTGAGGAATGGAGAGCGAGACGATGCGTGTGAGTGTGTGTGTGTAGGGGTATGTGTATGGGAATCTGCGGGGTCGCCGCCGGGTTATTGGGTTAGGGCAAGCGCGAGCGAAGTTCAGGTCGACGATATAGGGGTTTCTGGAGATTCATTTCGAGTCGACTTGAAAATAGTTGTTCACTTGTTTGTTCTTTTCAATGGTGGAAAGAGAATTATTATTATTATTATTATTTTTTTTTTGTTTTTTTGCTGAACAATATTAGCTTTCCAACCCTCTATTCAACATTTTTTAAATCTCTTCTCGTGTTACCGTATTATTATCTTTGCTTTTCGTTCGGCTAACATGTCGGTTCATTCTTGTTGGAGAAAATACTCAATCTAAATCTCACGTGGGTAAATTGAATTTGCTGTCGGGATTTTAGAACGTTGAAAATAATATCGTTCGCTTGAAATATAATTTAACGGATATATACGATCATATTCCGTAAACTATATACTTATTATCCCAGAAATATTACAAGGCATTCCCCAACATTAAAAAATCCACGCGTCATGATACCGGAAAACCCACCCCGAAAAAACACATTTCGACTTGTATACGCCCGAAACTTTCCCCAGCGCGCCCATTAATACATAAAACATTTCAAAAGCACGCGCTACGCTCGCATACAAATCATGGCATTCCCAAACAAATGTCGTCCATGTATAGATGAAAAAAAATACCGTTATATGCAAATACACGCCACCGTGCGTAAATTTCGGAAAAAATCGAACCGACCGCGTATTTGTTTATACCCTCTCCAGCGGCTGTAATTCACGTGTCGAGGTTCTCGTATTAATGTGAATATTAATAACATTCGAATGTTAATGATTTCCGATATTACACGAGAGAGAGAGAACGAAATTCATATAGTCGCGGAGTGTCATCAATAGCGCGCGAGTGCAACGGTGGTTATATAACGGTGAGGGAAAGAGAGAGAGAGAGAGAGAGCGGAGGTCAAATGTAGGTCAAAACTCGAGACTCCGTGAATTAAAACGGGCGAGAGCGCGTTCACGAGCCTCTCATCTCGGAGCTAGCTAGCGAGTTATACACATTTGTAATTAACGGCTTTCAAACTCCATAATCCTGCTATAAACTAAATGCTTTTTATTCGTCGTAAGCAGTGGGGATGCGGATAGGGTTGAAAAGTAACCCTCGTAAATTCGGATTAAAAATGCCGGTATCACGTAGGCGGTGTTTTGTTGAATGTCTTCTTCGAAGTGATAACGCTCAGTTTACCCTCCGACAATCGCATCGTGCATTCTCCCTTCTCGGAAGGTACATTACACTGTAAGCTCACACACAACCACGCGCCCATTTGGTTTAAATTAGTTTCGAAATGCGCATTCAAGAACACACACAGCCTAACATAGGTATCCCATTCAATTATACCGTTCAACGTACCGAATTTCTAACAATCGCACGTTCAAATAGCCCACGCGAATGTACCCAAGCATCGAGTACACTACCCTCTGCTCGCTCGCACGCACGTGCGTCCGCCAAGTGTATACGCGCACGCTCCATTCATCCTCTCTCGATTTTTCGCCGCGTTTCTTTCCCTCTCGGGGTCCTGAAAGTTTCGAGAGAGTCGGGGTGTAGTCTCGTGGAAGGGAGAGGGAAGGCGACGGCGCGGCCATCTTTTGTCTGGGGGCGCGCACGCGTGCGCCCGGAGGTGATCACTGACGGACGGCGAAGGAGAAGGTTTGTTGAGGAAAAGCGTGGGATGACGTTTGGTTGAATGGCGGGATGGTCGGGATTATAAGGTAACAATAGATTTACGTCAACGGAGATTCGTAATATTGGTAATATGAAAGTTTAGATTTTAAATATTAATATTTTTTTTTTTTATTCAATGATGGTGTCACTTTTTTGTGTAACGAATTTGATACGGTATGCTAGTAGATAGATGCTGAATACAGTAAAACGTCATGTTTTCTGGAATCCACTTTCTACTGAAATCTTATTCAACTTCAATAAATGAATCATATTTTTCTATGATCCATCATAAAACTTACTATTTTAAGATATAAGCTATATAAGATATAGCAAGATTAATCTTGATATTGTGTTGCCTCAATATTCAAGAAAATAATCAATACAACATTTATATACAGTTTTCAATACAATATCAAGATGGTGGTGTCAAGAATGTAAAGAATCTTGTCTTGTCTTGAAAATAACTTAACATTTTTTAATCGTAACAATTTATCGAAATAATAATAATTCAATAAACTTCTGTAGTTGCGGATGACCATCTACTAACGAAATGTTCGAGTGATAAAGGTTGGCGAGGTACTCGGCGACGCGCTATATATCCCCTCAGTCCGGCTTACTTAGGTACGTGAGGTAACAGGGAGCGGGTGCGCCGCCTAGCGGCGGCACATTAACTAAACTCTGGTCAGAGGCACATATATAGCGGAAAAAATCAAATTTCAAATTTGGCATTTATTTATACTTGTGCCGAAATTTATTCTTTAAATTCAGTAACATTTGTAACTTAAAAGTTTCTTATATTTAAGGACATTTTTAATACTGAATCATTTAAAAAGGTATGAAACCCAAATACGCCAGGAAGATGCGACGTCCTCGCAAAAAAGGGAGCTACGAAGATGTACGACAGTGAACCAGTCAATTATTTCAAAAACTTACTATTTTACGTCTGCGTGCCTTCTTCTACGTCGATCTGTAATTTTTTAAACAATCGACTCGCTTTTTGTCGAATGTCTGCGTAACTCCAATATGATGATCAATAATTTCAAAACAAGACAATAATACTTTTCATATTGACTGAAAAGACCAAGACAAGATAGAAATTTTCAAGAATTTGCTAGAGCGAGACAATAATCACAGAAATATTGTATTGTTTCGTTCTCAAGCAGTCCTAGATGTGTCCGAAAGCAAATAAATCTTCGGAAGTATTTTTCGGAAATTACAAAAGTACAAAAAGTACTATAAATATTGGATGAAGAATGAATTGTGTACTTGGAAAAAAATATACATTTTCCTGGAAAATAATATACTTGGACTCTTAATACATCTATATATATTTTAAAAAGTAAAAAAAAAACACGCCGGAGGGTATTTTCATCCCGAGAAAAATACGTGGATATCATTCCTCTCACAGGTATATGACGTCAATTATCTGAAAAACGTTTTTACTGAAATGGGTTCACGGAGCTATTTCTAATTAACTTTCTTTCCTATCTTTATACAACATGGTAAATATTTTCAAATAAATAATTAAACGTTTCAAAAATTCTCATAGTTAAAAGAATGCCAAAAAATTGATACACTCCAAACAAATACCTTCTCCAAACGAAACCCTGAATATCGAAAAAGAACGACCCAACCCAACAAACTACCAATCCAACAACAAAACACACTCGCCTCCTTCACAACCCTATATATTCCCTCAATATTCTATCTCCGGCAACAATCTTCCGATGCGCTCGATATTTCACTTCACTTCCTTATACTCTCTGCTCTCCCTCTTTCTTTTCTTCCTCCTCCCCTCACATACATACACATACCGTCCCACACATTCCCACACGCGATCGAAAGTCTTACAGCTCCCGGTTTCCCGGCTTTTACGGCTCGGACGCGCGCAGGACCGTCGTTACACGTATATATATTGTAGCGAGGCCACGTGTCGTCGGGAATTTTTACGCCTATGTGCGCGCTATGTAAATCTTGCGGGAAAAAGCGTACCAATTTTTCCCCTATACATATATACTCGCACGCGCGCGGTGCAATTAAGATTTTTATGGGTACGGTGGCTTACGGAGGACGAGGCCCATATTGTAGGTTGTGTAACGGGCGCAACGACGACGACGACGGTGGTAGCGAAGACGGTAACGGCGAAGTTTACGGGGTTAGTGTTTGTATATGAGACGAGAGCGCCGACGCGATTGGGTAATCCGGAAATCCGCGTTGGTAATACAACGCGAGGGTTGAGTTTTGTAAATTTATTAGGCATTAACTTTTTTCATTATTTTAGCAACAAGATTTTTCATGATATACAAAATTGTAAAAGCTTATACTTTTTACATACCAACTCTGTAAAAAAAAAAGTTAATTTCGGATGAGACAGCGTGATAAAAAGAAAAATAAAATCTCAATTAAACGTGTACATTCGCTCAAAGCTTTGAAGTAAGGGAATACCGAAAGAGAGAGAGAGACGTACTCATTAAAATATTTTCCTTTGCAAATCTTTATACATTTTATTTTATACAAGCGGAGAGCGAGAGAGATAGAAAAAGCTATATTTTAAGGTCAGAGGTTATTGACTCTCGCGCAGAAAATGGCCCAAAAGCTTTAACAATCTCGCGGTAACATCTATACCGCGGTCAGTTTTAATGTGATTCTCCATGAAAGGTGTTTTACTCGAATATTATGTTAATCATTTTACCCCCGGAGCATATCTAATTAGGGCAAAATTCACGCGCGGATAATTTAACGAAAATCCCACTTTATTCTGAAAAGTGCCAGTAACCATTATTAGAATAATTAAGTCTTTACCTATAATGGGAGTTTAATTCACGTTAGCCGCAAAAGAGCTATCATATAGTACGAAGCAATCATAGTCGACCCAATCACTGCAACAATCAATACAATATAACATTCTTCAACAACCTCATCAAACTCTCTAAAAAAAAAACATTCGTACACACATCACAAACCAAAATCAAATTAAGCCAACTTCGCGTAAACAAATCTCTCACTTCACGCGTACCACCGGCCGATAAATCAAACATTCCGAAACATTAATTTCCACGCGCGTAACTTTCTCAATAAATTAACCTCAGATAAATCTAGCCGGCTCGTCGGTATATTATATTTTTTCCATTCCGTTCGTTTACCACGTAGGAAAATAATAATATAATGACGCGCGCGGCGCAAAAACTTATTCAAGGATCTCGTCGTCGTCCCGTAAAAGCAAAGCGTGATGCTGGCGGCCTTCGCGTATTATAGCTACTCTACCGCGCAAGAGCGTAACGTGAACTTATACGAGCCAAATTTTAAATCAATATATCTGAGAGAGAGAGAGATGTTCCAAGTTCTGCCATCCGGCACATTACGACAGGGAACATATGTATACTATACGCACGTGTGTGTCTGTGTGGATTCTTTCGGATGGGATATGGGGAAGAAGCAGATTTCGTGAGAAATTGAAAATCGATGGGTTGTAAAGCGGAGCTGCTTATTAAATACTTTTACGGCTATAAATTGTGTAGGAAGCGTGTGGAACTCTGGTGCGGCTTAGAATATGTTGTTTTTCGTACACTAAGAATATTTACATGCAATATCTACAATCACTCTTACACTGTCTTTTGGATATCATTTAAAGAGTATAAGATGAAGAATATTAAAAACTGAAACAATATAATGAATACAATAATTTCGTTATCTATATACGCATTGCGAAACCTCCGTTTACAAACCTTGTATTCACACATCCCGAAACCCGAACTACAAATTACTCCCATACAAATCCAACCTAAAATAAAAAAAAAACATTCCCCCTTATCAAACCTCTGGCCCACTTTACAACACCCCCGAACGCCACTTAATCAAACTTCTCCCTCCTTCATCAATTAAGACATCAAAGCCATCCTCACCAGGCAGCCCCACTCCCCTCCCCTGCGCCACCGAAACTAGGCCATGGAAAATTCGGAAAACCTCGTTTCCCTTCAAAGACAACGCAACTCACACACACACACGCCAAGAGTTCCCTCGTCACGTATACGATTCCGCCTGACGCGCCCTTTTCATCTCTCTCTCTCGCATATATATATATAGCCGCCTACGAGGATCAAGGCGTGGGCGTGCGCACGTGCGCGAATGATCATCGGTCCGGAGAAAGAATAATAATTCTGTAGCGTATTTGGGTATGGAGGATCGAAGTATGCTGATGTAACCTGGGGTACGAGGGAGGGGATTGTTTTTTGGTGAAGAGGTAAGAAATGGGTGATAAATTTTAATTTTAAGTTTCAGAGGAATTCGCGCGGGAGGTAAATTCTCGAACTATATTAAGTCGAAGCGGGATGTGTATATACGCGGATATTTCTCAGCGGTGGAATTATTTCCGGGCTAGTGTTGTGAGATTTATATATACTATATGGGATCTGTGTTTTTACATATATTTTCAGCATGAGAAATCTCAGTTCCGCGTTTGAAAATATTCCGACAAGACACTGACTTACCCTTACGCACACAGATTTGAATAAATGTATTATGTCGTTGCGGATTTCCTGGTTATTGGGTAAGCCGTGTAATATATTTTATTCTGGCCCCTTATTCTACTTCTCGCTTGAAATACAGAAAATACATCATAAACATTGTAAAAAAAAAATGAAACTTTTCTTAAAAAAGATTGACAACCCATTCGACGAAAACCCCGCCACATACTTTTCGTAAAAATTAATCGCTTCGTAAACGCAATCTATATCCCCGGCCGTATTAGCCGACAAATCAAACGAAAATCCCTATATACGGCCAAACCAAACACGAGGAGAAACGATACCGTTAACCCGACGTTTATTAAACGCCGTTAAAATAAATTTCGACCTGCCGCCGTGGCGCTCTCTCCTTTATAGCCGAAATCAGAGAGCCTGCCACACCTACGCGCAAAGCCGCCGACCCGGGGAAAGTCGCTGGAAAAGCTGGTTCAGCGAAATTTTTTTTTTTCTTTCGTCTTTGGGTCTCAACGGTCACCTAATCAGGAGAAAGGGTGGGGCGTGTGAGAGTTATATTGGCGCGTGTGTGTTTGTATGTGGCTTTAAATCTACGGTGTGTGCGGCTATTTTGGAATATACTCTTGATTTGAATATTTCAAGAAACAGATATAACTGTTATCAATATAGAATTCTTCTAATTAACGTTAAAGCTGACTCTACCTTTTATTTTACACAAGATTTTTGTCGATAAAAATTAATAACAAAATAGATATATTTACACTTCAATGATGTCGTATATACTCATATCATTTACCCACACGCCAGCATAGACAACAGCCTTAAACTTACCCC